>CAMXCT020001235.1:19792-167928 GCA_947184155.2 Cladocopium goreaui
AAAAAAATATATCTTTAAAATATACCTTATAATAAATTTATATAATATTTTATTATTAATATATTAATAAGAAAAATTAAATAAAATATATTTAATTATTTAATTTCTTAATTATATTAAAAACAAAAATAAAATAAAATATATAAATTAATTTATATTTATATATATTAATAATTATATAATATATTATTATTTTTAATTTAAAAATATTATTTTTTTAAAAATTGTTATTTATATTTATTTTATTTATAAAATATTTATAAATTATTTAGAAAATATTTAGAAAATATTTAAAAAATATTTATAATATATTTATAAAATATGTTTAAAATATTTATAAAATATTTATAAATTATATAAATTATATATAAAATATTTATTGTCGCCGTCGATCCGGATATTTAATTAATCAAAGCCGAAATTTCTTGTCGTATATACGTTATAACAACAACATTTATATATATATATATATTAAATATATTAAATATTATATATTTATTATTAATTTTAAATAAAAAAAAATTATATATATTATTTATATATATATATTTATTTATTCTTATAAATATATATTATAAAATATTATATTTTATTTTTAATGAATATATCAAACAACAAATAATTTTAATATATAAATATATTTAAAATTAATAAATATTCTAATAAAATGATTTATTTCCTTTATTTCAATGTATTTTCCAATCAGGTTGATTTATTCCAAATGTTATCTTTTTATTGAATATTTCCAGTTGAAATTTCAGAAGCCGGCATGGGACCTGGGGCATGCTTGTAGGGAGACCCTACCTGGCAATAGAAAATTAATTTATGATGGTTCAAAATCCCGAAATCTGTTCGAGGTGAGGCCCCCAAATGATAGCCAAGTTGGCGCACAATTCACTTGGTTAACGTTATTTGTGGATATTTATGGATATACCGTTAGGTATCGTTAGGTTACCTATAGTTAATGGGTTTTTAAACCAACATAACTGGGGGCCTCACCTTATTCCATGGTTGTTGATCATCTCCAATGTAATGACCCCATAGAGGCAACACTGTCCATTTGTGTCTGAAAATGTGGCATCCCAAATGGCTGTTTCAATGGACAAAATGATGATATGATAATGATGATAAACCATCAATTTGGACAAAACCATTTGGTTTTTGCGCGCAAATTCTAGAAAAGAATGGGTGAACATGGATGAAGAATGAAAAGAAAACACTGCGGATTCTTGCTTCCCAGAAGCCGGTATGACGAACGAACGTGAAATAAGTCGAAGCCACCTATTGTTAGTCATGAATTATTGATCACTCGTTTATTTCCGCTTTTGGATTCAGTGTAATATTATGTAATATTGATGCTGTCAGAGTTTGCTAAGGCTTTCTGAATGAGTCCAAGGCTAATCCGAGACTCTTGGATTCAACAATTGAGGTTTTGAATACGGGATAATACGCTTGCTCGGTCCCTTTGTATATTTTTGTGGGGTTGGTTAAGAGATGTTGAAACTGTAGATTCAACTCATCTTCTCCCCTTCCTCAGATCCAACGAATTTCACTTGAATCAGGTATGAGCCAAAACTGCTCAGTTTACGGCCTTCCTTTTAGGTCCAACAAACAGTTTTACATTGGTGCCGTGCCTGGTGCCATAGGTTTAATGCCCGTCCGGTCCGGTTTTCTGGCAAGCTGCAAATTGCTTTGGACTTCGATCCCAACCTCGACCGCTGAAGCGCTTCGATCAATACCTCGGTAGATCCTGCGATTCTCCATTTGTGGTGGCCTATGATCCTCCATCATGATGGTTTGAGGCTTTTGGATGGTTTTGGATCAAACCTCCATCTTTGGTTGATCCCAGCCCAAAGGCCCAAACTCAATCAAGACAAGGGAACCGAAAAAGGGATTCTGCAATTAAACATCCCTAAACCAGTTTTTCAGCAATGTGTTAATTTCATACATTGCGATATTCTAGTATCTTCTAGTAGCATTACTAACTTCCAAAAGATCTTTAAACAATCGGACTTTACATTTCTACTTCAGTAGGATTTGTTACATGGTTATCTTTCTGATTTTTTTTTAAATGTCGAGCCGAGTTGCGGAAGTCGCAGCCTGAGCGATGGCGACAGCATTCACATTGGGGAAATAACTATTGGAACCAAAGAAAAAATGAGTTTAGCCAAACGCATTGGGCTTCGAAAGCAGAAAATACTTTGACGCGCAGCTTTACATGGGACACTTCCCATGTTTGGGGGATGACCATCTTCTGCGCTGCTCCAAGGCACTGAAACTCTGTCCAAGCATAACTTTGCTTCCGCTGCGTCGGCCATTCAGAAACAACTCGAACTTCAGCTTCGCCTTCTCCTGTAACTGGCAGGGCGCACTACCATTGTTGTTGCCAGGTGGATTGAAAAGATCATGAGGAGATGATTGTTAACCCACCCATTGGCGGAGACCCCACCCATTTGGTCTGGGCTTATTTTTTGGGCAAATCCTAAGCAGCAAACAGCAACTACTTAGTCTGGGGGATGACATGCGTAGGGTGCTGCTTGAATCATCTTGAATCCCCATAAAACACATATGAAAAATGATGGATATAAAGGTTAAAAGGAAAAACTTTAACCCCAAACAAATGAACTCTGCAAATTTATCCTGGTGAAGTTACCCTGCGTAAGTAAGACATGTTGCCGTCCACATGGACGGTTTGCAGCATGGTACTCCCGTTTTTGTTGGTTAGGTCACCATGTGTGATGTTTAATGCCACTTGAATCACCATGAAATTATATCATTCTCACATCAAGATCCCCAGGAATTCTATAGAATTCTCCCATTATGATGTTATTTTTATCATGTTCTTACCATCTTTGATGCTTACTATATCCCCATATCCCCAGGATATCCCCAGGATATCCCCAGGATATCCCAAGCACCTTGCCATTTCCATCCCCCACCTCGCAGAGCACCGCCACAGCGCACTGTCCATCGCTGGTCAGCGCGGTGCCCAAGGGGAAAAAGACCAGGCGCAGCGTTACGCCTGGGTATGAGTTCATATAAATGTTGGATAATCTATGATTATCCATGATTATCCCCAAATATATATATATATATATATTAATATATACCATGTCATTATATGTAAATATCCAATGATATTTTCAATTCGGAAAACTATCTACCCTTTTTGCAATTTTTTGATAGGTGAATCATCGAAGTGGGATAAATATGGACCATTTTCTATTGCAAACTGTAAAATTACCAGTGCGGTTTGGTGATGTTCGATGTTTGATGTGGTTAATGTATGTTAATATGGGATTTCAATGGATCTGATTTACTGAAAGAAAGTGGAAGTGACTCACCGAAATAGATCGGTACGTGTAAAATTGAATTGAAAGGCGTCAAAGGATTGGTTTTCCATGCTGACCGTACTAATCCTGTCCTTAACATGGCCGTCCTATCCTGAATATGGCGGTTTGAAGCTGAACATTCCCCACTATATAAACGGAACATAGAATCAGATTTACCTTGCAATTCCAGGAATACCCGAGCTTGAGCTTGGGGGTATTCCATGTGTTGCATCCCCTTCCGGATAAAATTGCATGTCTTTAAGCGCAAAAAATGACAGAATTCAGCCGGTTGGGCTTGGGACTTTAAAAAAAAAAACACACTGCTGCGGCACCTGCCACTGAGAACTTTGGGCTGTCAACCCCTGGCGAAGGGCAAGGACTGGGGACGCAGAGGCAAGCCATGTTTGATTGCTGGAAGGCAGGGATGGCAGCCCCAGTGAGTGGAGCATGTTGGAGCTTTAATAATCCCTTCCCCTATAGTGCTAAACTTCCCAAATACAAAAGAAACAGGTTCGGGTTCCCCAAATGCTGGAATTTGGATTCTTTTAAATTGGGGGTCTCAACTAGGCCCTTTTAAAATCAATTCCGCAAACCTAGCCTTTGAGGATAAAGTAAACAAATGTCACTTGGCGGTTCTTAGGGTCCTCAAATTCCCCTCTCTCTCTTTTTATCTCTCTCATTGGTCTTTTTAGGAAACCCTCCTTCGAAATCCAATATTTTGGCAATATCTGACCTTAGGTTTTAAACATGAACTTAACAATTGTTTGAGCGCGACCACCTCTCTTGTTTTTGGGGACTCCTTAATGCCAGACACAACTTAATAGAGAAAACAAATCCAGGATGGGATGATGATCATGGCGCACATATTTTTCAAACAGAAGAACTTGGTCTCCAACAGCTCGTCGCAGTTTTCCACACATTCCCAGGGCTTGCTGTTTCTTGAAGCACCATTGATTATCATCGGCCCTATGTGCCAGAAGGATAGCGGATGGGCATCCATTCGTACACTAGCAAATGTAACATCCATCACAAGGAGCGGAACCATGCCCATTTGCCGAGACAGGTAATTCCGTCAAGAGCCGGCGAGCGTTTGATCTTCATAAGTTTGATAATCCTCTTCCCCTATTACTAAACTTCCCCAAGTAAGAAACCGGAGACTGGGAATTTGATATTCAAAACCACGAGAAACTGCCAAAACTCATGGTTCAATGCCCAACCAGAGATCAATTTGTAGGATCCCCCCAAAGTCGGGTAGAAAAGGAATTTATCACTGCTTCAGTACTGCTGATTTCCCAGAAACTCTGGAAGCCGCCTCGGCCCCGAGGCCAATCATGTCCAAAGTCGGGGCCTCAGGCATTTTTCACCGAAAAAACCTGGGGAGATTCAAAAAAACATGGGCGATGTCGTCATGATTTTAATGATTTGTTAGAAGAAAAACATGGGGGATGTCATGATTTTAATGATTTGTTCGAATAAAAAATGATTTGAGAGGGGGAACACGAAAGGTAGGTGATCAAGAAGGGGAAGCAAAGCCTCTCTGTGTAAAAGTTGGCTGTGTGTAAACGCGTGCTGTGTGCACAAGTTTCTGTGTGCAATTTGTGTCTGTGTAAAGACATTTGTGTGAAAGCATCTGTATGTAAAAACTGTTGTGCGTAAAACCTTCTGCGTGTAAAACCTTCTGTGCGTAAGACTTCTGTGCGGAGAACTTTCTGTGTGTAAAAACCGTCTGTCTGTAAAAACTGCTGTGCATATTTCTTTGTGCGTGAAGGCATCTGTGCGAAAAGGTTTCTGCTGTGTAAAAATTGTTCATTATTGTTCTGGGTAAAGTTTCTAAGTGCAAAAAAGTCGGTCTGTAAAAATGTCTGTGTGCAGTCTGTGTGTACAAGGTTCTCTGTGTCAAATGTTTTTTGTGTATGACAAAAACATATGTAAAAATTGTTCTGTGCAAAGGTTTCTCTGTGGAAAAGGTTCTGTGTGTAAAAACACCTATGTGCCTGCATTTATGCGCGCAGAAGCATCTTTGTACAAAACATCTGTGTGTAAATACTTCCTTCTTTGCGTAAAAACCTCTGTGTGCAAAGGCGTCTGTATACATTTTTTTTGTGCACAAACCTCTCTGTGTAAGAATATCTGCGCGTAAAAGCTGCTCTGTGTAAAGGCTTCTGTGCGTAACGCCGTCTGTTTGTAGAAACGTATCGGTGCAAAATGCGTCACCACAGCCAAAACGCAAAAAACAATGGAACAAAAGAATCCAAGATCAAATGCTTGATGTCGTTTCCGTTGTTGATGATGGCGATGATGTGCGCAGGGCCCCGCAAGGCGTCATTTTGGCTGTCTAAAGTCAATGTTTGAAAGCCTTCGGAACTAATTACTTTCTTCGAGTGATCCCCACCAAGTGACACTTTTTTTTGACATATTTTCAGACATGCTATCCGGCATTCGCATTTTATCTCATATATTTTCGGCAATTCTTTCTGGCATTGTATGTGGTATATCTTCGGAGATTCTTTGTGGTTGAGGTCCGGCGGGCAACACTCTGATCATACAGTTCGATGTTTTTGTTGTTGTTGTTGCTGGTTGCTGTTGCCGTTGCTGTTGCTCTTATTGTTCTTGTTGTTGTTGTTGTTGTTGCTGTTGTTGTTGTTGTTGTTGCTGGTTGTGGTTGTGGTTGTGGTTGTGGTTGTGGTTGTGGTTGTGGTTGTGGTTGTTGTTGTTGTTGTGGTTGTTGTTGTTGTTGTGGTTGTGGTTGTGGTTGTGGTTGTTGGTGTTGTTGTTGTTGTTGTGGTTGTTGTTGTGGTTGTGGTTGTGGTTGTTGGTGTTGTTGTTGTTGTTGTTGCTGTTGCTGTTGCTGTTGCTGTTGTTGTTGTTGCTGGTTGTGGTTGTTGTTGTTGTTGTTGTGGTTGTGGTTGTGGTTGTGGTTGTCGTTGTGGTTGTGGTTGTGGTTGTTGTTGTTGTTGTTGTTGTTGTTGTTCTTACTGTTGTTGTTGTTGTTCTTACTGTTGCTGTTGTTCTTACTGTTGTTGTTGTTGTTCTTACTGTTGTTGTTGTTCTTACTGTTGTTGTTGTTGTTGTTGTTCTTACTGTTATTGTTGTTCTTACTGTTGTTGTTGTTGTTGTTGTTGTTAGCCCTGCAGCTTTTTTCTCAGTCTCGTAGTGGCCTATAATCGTCAAATAGATTGTGTTTTCGCGTTTTTTTTGAAACTCCTGGGGCCAAAAAAAACTCCATAAATACTGATGCTTTTTGCGCCTCGGAAGCCCAAAACCACGGTATTTATATACGATGTTGTTTGCCTTTGGTAGCAAAACCCACGGTATTTACAGTGTTTTTTGGACAGCACCTAGCAAAACCACTGGTATTTATATACGCATTTTTCGGCATGTTACAAGAACTACTTTTTCCATGCCAAAGGCACAAAAACACTGTAAATGAGAGTGTTTTGGATCTGCTTTTAGGGTTCGTTAAGGGGTTGAGGGGGGGTATCTAAAATGAACAGCAATCGTCTGAATAATCAGGCAACTGGGCTGGCCTGCCTCCCCTTTACGAACTAAACTCAAGGTAGCACCACTGGAGCTACCTTTCGTGATAAAAATTGTGATTGAAGCAAGAATTCAACGAAAAGTTGAGGCTTCAATTTGAAAAAATGGTGATAAATGAGGTGTTCAGCAAGAACACTGGGGAAATTCATGAGCACAACAGGAACGTAAAGCCGCCAATGCGGTGAGATCATCCCAGTCAGCGCCGCCTCACTATGGGATGTTGAAGGTTTATCATATGGTCATATTTTGTCAATATAAATACATATATATATATACACATATAGTGTATAAATATGACTATACATACACATAGTATGTATGTGTATATATATAATATGTGTGTGTGTGTGATCCTTTTTCATCCTGTTTCCCCATTGAACTAGCATAAATTGAGAGTAAGTCCCTTGTCGTCAAAAACTCAAGTCATGGGACCTTCATCCAACAGCCACCGCAGCTGGCGCTGCTGGACTGTTAGAGTGCCCACTCTGGGTCTGGTGGCCGCGCCAAGGCCTGGTATCGTTTCAATCAAGTGCCCCAGTTTGGTGCAAAAATCCACCAAACACAGGGATTCAGTGAGAAAAATTGCATGATTTTAGCCCATCTATATAGATATAGATATATATAGATATAGATAGATATAGATAGATATAGATAGATATAGATAGATATAGATAGATATAGATAGATATAGCTAGATATAGCTAGATATAGCTAGATATAGATATAGATAGATATAGATAGAGATAGACAGAGACAGACAGAGATAGATAGAGATAGATAGAGATAGATAGAGATAGATAGAGATAGATAGATATTATATATATATATATCCACCACAAATCCTGGCCTGGAAACCAACCTATCTATGGGGGCCCTTTCTGCAATATGGACATTTAATGGAAAAATGATGATGAATCAATGGGGTTTATCCCCACCGAATCGTTGGATGGGAAGTCGAGAGTCAAGTCGTGGTACCCTGGGGTTTGGGCCATAGATGTGGCAAAAAACCTATGGTTTCCCGAGGAAAATCCATCTACAAATGGTGGGTTTTCCATATTTTTTTAAGCTTACCCTAGGGTAAACCAGCAACCAGTGTCCCATTTGTTGGTGAAGGGTACCTCATGGATCTTCATAATCTGAAAGACTCAGCGATCTCAATATCAGCCTCTGGTTCAAACACCCCCAGTTGTACTGCTTATATGCCCGGTGTTGCTTGCTTTATCTGGATACATACAGTAGATGGACAAATTATTCAAACCCCGCATCCATGAGTTGTAGGCTACCCCCTGTCCCCCCAAATTTCAACGTTATGGTTTCGCATCTTCGTTCCTGATCTTAGGGTTGATTTATTTCGTCCATTCGAAGGAGCGAATCAAACCAAAAAAACAACATTGTAATTGGGGGTGCGGGGGGTTATTGGATTACAAGGGTTTGAATAATTCGTCCATCTACGGTATGGATGTGATCCTGAGAAACAACTGGTTTTTCTTGGTGAAAACGTGCACCATCAGCCTCTAAAGATCAGGTTAGCTATGGGAAAATCCAAATCTGTTATAGGCAATGAATGGGTGATCTTCCATAGCTATAGTAAATTACCGGAGGGTACATCCTTTCCTAATGGACCTGCAGTTCCGAGACGCCGTGCCTGCGCTTGACTGACTCGCTTGGCTGCGATTGCTGGGCCTGAGAAACTCGTCACCAACCAGGGTGTTCACCTTGCATTGGACATTGGATGTTACTGCTACTCATTCTTCTCATGTATTTACTATAGTTAACTATAAAATACTATAAATCCTAAATCCCAATAGTAGTTTCATGATGTTACATTGTATTTACTATAGTTGGCTATAATTGCCAAATCCCAATGGGTTTTTTGGTGTCCCCAATTGCCGCAGATACCTGGCCACCAGCACAGCCAAGGCAGCCAAGGCTCCAGGGGTCAGCGTCCTAGGTTTTTCGGGTATCTTAGGGCATTATCACCTGGTAACCAGGAGCTGTTTCCAGCCATCAATCAAAATCAGAAATCTCCATTGATATGCAGGAGCTGTTGATTTCCACAAGGTAAACATATGGCAAGCTATGAGCAACTTAGTGACTTAGTGGCAATGGCTTTCCAAAATCCAATTCATATGTGTGGCGTTGGATGTTCCATGACCGTCCACAACTATATCCATTGAGTTTGATGATTTTCTGATGAAACTCGAGACCTATGAAATAGGAAATTTCCCAGCGATGATTGATTGAAGGGGGTGAGTCGAAGAGAAAAGGAAAGCACCAAGGGAGGAAAATTAAGATTCAAATGGGGTGACTGGAAACAATCTGAATATGTAATTTGCACCAGATGTAGATGAGCTACATATCTGTGGGTATACGATTTGGACTTGGACACCGTTAAGGGCCAATTTCAAGAGACAAAATCATTGTCCGCGACTTGGAGGATTTACGACTGGCTAAACTAACCTCTGGTAAACATACAAAAAACTATGGAAAATCACCATTTTTAATGGGGAAATCCACTATAAATTGTCATTTTCAATAGCTATGTTAGTTTACCAGAGGGTAACCTCACAAACATTGACCAATGCATGGGAGATCCTCCAAGTATAGAACCACCCTCTCCAGTCCTGGTCCTTTCCCCAACTGATCGTCTCAGTAACTGGAACATCATCCGCTTCGGCTTCGACGGCTTCGCCCGCTTCGGTCGACCTAGGGGCAAATATATACCCTCTGCTAATACAACGTAACTATGAAACATCACCATGTTGAAAATGTAAATTGTCTATAAATGGAACATGGCGGTAATGAAAATATATGAAAATGGTGATCCAAGCATCGAACATATCGAACATTGGGATATAGTTGGTTGGATATATATGGTGATATACAGGGGGATACCAACTAACAAAAATTGGTACATCATGGGATACACCCCTAAACATTGCAGTGGAAACCATGGCCATGGAAGCGACAGGGAAATCACCTACTTTCACGGATTCACGGATCATGTCCCCAAAATTTGAACACCCAGGAACCATCGTGGATGTAGGGGGATTTATACATATTTGAGATCATCTGGCGAACGTTTTAATATTTGGGGGATGGGATTGTTCTTGAATCATTGGGTTGGTCGAAAATGGAAATTTGCAGGAAACCATTGTTCTTTACACAAAAATGCAATGGTTTCCGCAGATTTTCCATTCATCCGTCTTCGGACTTGAATCGTTCAAAAATAATGCCAATGTATGGATATCTCGAGGTCCCCCATTCCTGAACAAAACGACATCATCGCACATCCCTCTCTGGAATGCTTCTACTTCCGGTCAGGGTTCCAGGCTATGTCCCCACTCTTGGCTGTGGAAATTGTGTTGCATCCTCTTTTCTGCCCCTTGCCAATTTAACATGACACCCAAAACAGGCAGTCTCATACAATTTCCCTTAGAGAAACCACACTCCAAAACCCAGTTTCCAAGGTTCCGGGTTGAATTTTGGCGTGGTTCTACATAAAATCTAGGGTGAACAAAAGCCCTCGGTAAAAAAATGGTACTGGAAATTCTGCCACATATAGCATTTTGCAACTAATGTTTATCCAATTGAAACGGATGGTTTTCAATTGCCATGGGTTGAGCATCAATTGGCGGCACAGATTTCAAAAAAGTGGTACTTAGAAACAACAAAAATGTCAAAAATAATATCTAAGCACAGCTAAGCGCAATGGCTCCCAACCCAGCCTATCAATTGTACATATTTGATAGTTAAAATCCCATAAGACCCCTACAATTGATGGTTAGTTAAATCTCATTAGTGTCCGATGAAACTCTCATGAAAACCTCGCTAAAAAAATCCAACCAACAAATTCCATTAAACATGATTCAACATCATGGCGCCAATCCCCTTGTTCGTCCACATCCAACTAACACATCCAGACAATCTCAGGACTTAGGGGTTTAGGGTTTTAGGTTCTATATTGTTTTGTAAAATCACTCAAGGCTAGCCCTGATTAAACATCATTGAAGATCATTGTATAAACATCCTTAAACATCATTGAACACCAATAAACATCATTAAACATCATTTAACATTAATAACCATTTTTTTTAAAAAAAAACAGTAAACATCAAACAACATCATGACATATCAATGAATACCAATAAACACCATTAAACATAATTGAACATCAACAATCATCATTAAGCCATCATTAAACATCAATAAACATCAATAAGCATCATTAAACATCGTTGAACATCATACAACACCATCACACATCATTGAACATCAATATCCATCATTAAACATCAAACATCATCATTAAACATCAACAAAAACGGGAAAAAAAAGAACATCATGAAGCATCAGTTCACATCAATAAACACCATTACACCATCATTAAAGTACGTTAGACGTTTTAGCCGTTCGCCGCCCAGTCGCTTGGGCGATCCCCTGGAACTCGCCGATGGCTCCGCGGGTTCCGCGGGCTCGGGCTCCGATTCAGGGAGCAGCTGGGGTGTGAGGAAGCTCTCCTCGGACTGGCATAGTATGGCGGACTATAACACCATGGGTTTTTATATGTTTTTTATCATCAACCATGGTGATATTTCATGGGCATGGAAAAATGGGATAGATCATTTTCAATATCAACCTAGCGATTTGTCATACCATCTGGTTATGACTAACAGTTTGCCATGGAAAATGGTCACCATGCTATTAATAGGTAAACCAATGGTAAACCATCTATTTCTATGGGCCATCTATACCATGGCTATGTTAGTCATAACCAGAGAGTAAATGTTTAATTTTACAGTCAACCATAGGCATTTCATGGGATGACGGGGATAATGGGATACATGGCTGAATTCACCAACGTAGATTTGGATTTAACCATGACACATGGAGATTTAATGCGATATAAACAAGTTGATCACCATGCCAGAACTGTTCATAACCTCCGGTGTCATCAAACATAGCGGGCCGCTGGAACTCCCTGAACTAGCCATGGAGGTGAAAATAAACTGGGAAAAACAAAAACTAATGGGAGATTTAAACATGGTGGATTTTATTCCAGGAAAATGATAATCTCTTTCTATCGCCTTATCGAAGAGTGCTAAGCAAAATGCCAGTAAGGTGATGGATGGTTCTTCATGTTTATGCAAGTTTTGAATGAAAATGATGTAATGTAACCGTTGTGAACATATGGATTTAACGGGAACATCATGCTTTTGTTTAAGGGATTATGGCTGAACAATATGAATTCACTAACCCGAAAATAGCTGAAATGTCACGACGTGAGGTCATCATAAATGAGAGGAACATCCAACTATTCATGGGGGATTCTCACCAGGATGCAATGTTTGATTATCAGAGGGCGTGACATATGATAAACCTTGAAGGTCACCCTCCAAAATATGGAATGTGATGGAATGTGCTCTGTGAAGCTGATAATTTTATATAATTTTACAAATGATAAGAAGTTTACACTGGCAAACAATAGGATTTCACCAACAAAAATGAAAAAATGTGAATGGAAATTTCTCAGCAACTGGAACCGGGAATTCATGTGAGACCAGGTCATCAATACGTTTTTTGGGACCAAAGAAACTTGTCGAATGTTGGTGGTTGAAAAACCCCACCGCAAGAATCCATCAACCAGAAATAACCAGAACACCTACAGTATACCCACTAGATCCGAATGACATCCTCATTTTAGATGCCAAAATGCATCATTTTTGCCACAGGGATGCTATACTTTGCATGTCAAAATCCCTGGTTGGTAGATTTCAACACCAACCAGCTGGGCACGCACCTCATCCACATAGATGGGCTCAGAGAATTCCGCAGCATACCTCCAGTTATGTGACAGCCAGCGGTTCAACACTGCTGTGAAAACGCCCAGAAAACATGAGGCTCTCAATTTCATGCAAGTTCGAATCCAAAGTCCGAGTTGGGGTCCTGAGATGTCCTGAGAGTAAATTCTGAGATGGCTGACATGATGACCATGGCCAGCAATAACTTACTATCCTAGAAGTCAGGCACGGACAAAACACACCATCGACTCTTGGGGCCCAGCCGGCCCGGGGATCAAAGGGATATTACCATCTGGTTATGACTAACCGTTTGCCATGGAAAATCACCATGTTTAATAGGTAAACCATCTATTTCTATGGGCCATCTATACCATGGCTATGTTAGTCATAACCAGAGGGTATATAAAATGTAAATGAAGATATCATACGCACTAATTTTCATATATGTTACATGTCATAAATGGATATAAATGGTGTATCATGTGATATTATATATACATATTGGCTAGGCTATCACCACCAGAGAAACTACCATGTTGCTCCCTTGGGGCACGGGTGCAGAGCGTGCTCTGCTGCAGGCTGCCAATCCTAGGATCGTCCAAGAGGAAACTTCGGTTGGAGATCAACCGGGTTTTTCGGTGGTTTTCATGTGTTTCCGAACATCGAAAAATGTAGTAAACCATAGTAAACCTAATCATAGACCATCCCGATTTCTGATTTATTGGGTGTACCCCTATTTGGAATGATCTATCATAGTTTGGTTCATGAGATGGTTTGTTGTTGGGTTTGCCCCACGGCGTTTCTGCTGTAATTGTTATGCTTCGTCCAA
This sequence comes from Cladocopium goreaui, assembly GCA_947184155.2. NCBI lineage: Eukaryota > Dinophyceae > Suessiales > Symbiodiniaceae > Cladocopium > Cladocopium goreaui. The sequence goes on from CAMXCT020001235.1 coordinate 33,292, forward strand.
TGCACACGGATTCAATATCGGGCGAACCTCGAAAAACATAGTTATTTGGACCCTACCCTGCCAAATCTCGCAAGCTGGGGGTGGATCTGAATCTAGCCGAATCTAGCCGCTTCGAAACATATTACCACGAACAAATCATACAAAAACCATCATATTGGATAGCAACCGGTGGTGTCTTCTGTGATTAAAACGTATCCGCACTTTGGTTGGGCATGGGCAGAAAGCCGGGGCCCAACTGCCAGGATTCATCAGCATCCCTCATTTAGTTCGATGATTTTCCCAGCGATCATATTTTTTTAGACGGCGAGTTCGAGAATGTTCCAGCCAGCCACGTAGCTGATTCATGCTGATTCTGCCCTGGTTTGAATTATGATCACCTCATCCAACCCAGCTGGTGTGGTCATCATCCTAGCTGGTACTCAGGACAACCTTTTCATGTGTGCCATGCACTGACCCCACCACCAGAGTCCGGGGCTGTGTCATTATGGACCTCTGAGTTCATGCGAGAGTCGAGTCAAAACATGGTATACATATAGATATGAACTATATAGCAATCCACCCCAGCATGGAAACAAAACATTATGGGTATGTCAACCCCTACTAATGGATTGATGACCATCCCCCTACATTAGAAAACGGATCCACGTTTTGAACATGGCTAACCTTTTACCAAGCGGCATGGTGACCCCAGTCTGCCTGGGAATGCCAGCCTTGCTGCGCCTTGAAAGGCGATAGCGATGGGAGCAGATCGGAGAATGCTCCGGTGAAATCCCAGGCATCCGTGAATGGTGAATTCCGAATTCCCATTGCCTGTTTGATTGCTGGAGGGTCACTTCCGTGAATCCTAAGCCTTGCCAGTTAAAACGTCATTGTTGCTGAAGTCAAGACCAAATTTGGGGGAGATCAACAACCTTTCCATCTTTGATTGCCAAATTTAGATACAATGTTTCAATATGTTTCAAAAGACGACTTTTTGGCTGATAAGGTGAAGATAGGACAAGAATGAAGTCTTTGAAAAACATCTCCAGGATGGTAGTTCTACGATTTTTTATCAACCATTTCCAGGTTTCCATTGCTCTACGGTTCGGGATTGCTGTATCCATTCTTGAATCATTGAAGGTTTAATGTCCGCAATGCTCATGTTTTTTTGGATTATGTTGATAATTTATGTTAGTACATCAAGCCATTATTTTATATAAATATATATATATAAATATCACATCCATAGATTAAATGGATGAAGAAACTCGCCATCCAAGGCGGACCTATAGGTAGTCCTCCCTTGGTCATCAGTCCCATTCCCACCTGGCCATAGCCGACACCACTGGCGCCCGGGACAAAGACCGGGCTCGCGGCGGAGAGTTTCGGTGCAGGCCTAGGGTGCTAAATCCACTGGTGAATCGTCATTCGTCATCATTTGTGGCCTAAACATCCACACCAAATCAAGCAAACCCAAATCTTGGTAAGATATTTACCATCTAGTTATTTAACATAGCCATGGAAAATCACAATTTTTTAAAGGTATATAAACCATCTATAAATGAGCCATTTTCCATGGCTATGTTAAATAACCAGAGGGTAAGCATCAAATAAACACCGGCGGGGCCGGGATTCAATGGGATATCACGGGGATATTTTTGGGGATATAAACTATAGAAAATATATGAAAATATGAAGTGTCATGTGACCATGGGACTTATCTGTATCGCCACATGTCAAGACACGCATGCGCATAGACATGTGCACGTATGTGCGTCAATGCATGTATTCATTGAAACGAATAGATGTGTTTAAGCCTATGTCCTTCTCAAATATATGAGAAAAGACGCCCTGGATACCGCCAAGCGTCAGAATGTAACGTGGCAGACAAAATCTGGTGGCTAACAGAGACAAACCCATGAGCCCCCTTATTCTGAATGAGCCAGGGTAATTTTCACCATCTGGCGCTGATAGGGGTTGACGTTGTTTTACTGTCCTGTAATCAAACTAGAGATTACCGCAACTATCAATGACTTTCCCATTGCCATGCACTTTGCCATGTTTGATTGCTGGAGGGTCTGGAGGGTTCAACAATGTTAAACAAATATTTCAAATTCATACTCACATATATATATATAATATAATATATTATATATAATACAGTATATATATATGTGTTGGTTGGTGGTTTCAACGCCCCTGAAAAATATGCTCGTAAATGCTCGTGTGGATCATCATCCCACTTCTAAGGTTGAAGATTTTCCACATGTTTGAAACCAGCTAGCGAATAATCATTGGTAACATACCCATAAAGGTAAACCCAACAGATGGTAAAATGATTGCATATGTATGATGTTTGAGATATAATCATTTCATATCTCCATGACATTCCCATTTCTAGATGGTCAAATGCAAACACAGAAGGTAAACCCAAAGCCATTTTTAGCTGCCATAAAGGGGGGTGGTTCATACGACCCAGAAGGCCATTGATACTGTGGATGGTTTATGGCGGTTTATCACATCATTATGATTCTAAATCCCCCTACTGGTTCTTATTTTTCAATGAAATTTTCCATGGTAACCATATGTAACCACAATAACATGACTATTCTCCATGGTCCAAATGCATAAAAGTTATAAACATCTGAACCACATGCCATATGTTTGGCTGTACCCTCTGGTAAACATACAAAAAAACGATGGAAAATCACCACTTTTAATGGGGTAAATCGGTAAATCCACTATTTCTATGGCCATTTTCCATGTCGCTTCCGAGTCGATGTGGCCAGGTGGCGCTTGCCAGGTGCGCCGCTCGGGCACGAACTCGATAGCATCCACCCGCATGGACCGCGGCCTGGGCTCATCCCATGGCTGGCCGGCGATGGATTCAATGGATCCATGGCTGGAGGTTTATAGCTATGAAACCCATAGGAAAATGGAGGTTTTAATGGGAAAACCCATAGGAAAACCCATAGGAAAATGGATGTTAACCCTCTGGTAATTTGTTACAGTTTGCTTTTGAAAATGGCCCAGTCAAAATAGTGGATTTACCCATTGAAAATGGTGGATCTTTCCATAGGGATCAATGGCCATGACTCAGGTTCCGATTGATTGGAGGTACGTACCATAGAAAAAAGGCCCATTTTTCAGGCATGTTTTTCAGGGAATATCCCACAATTTATATGGGCTAAAATATGGTACAGTACCTCCATTTTAGGATCCTGAAGATCTCCCATTGACTGGTTGGTGGTTTCAATCCCTCTGAAAAATGTGAAAGTCAGTTGGGATGATGACATACCCAATATATGGAACAATAAAAGCCATGCTCCAAACCACCAACCAGATGATAATTATGTGTACTTTCCTATCTTTTGAAATCTTTTTGATTCTTTTTGGGGGTTCTCAAGATCTCAAGATATCTCAAGATAGTCAATTCGGATCAACATAGTGATGGAACATCAAGAGTATGAATGAAACCATCAAATGGTGCTTCCTTTTCTTCAGACAGCCGTCGTGCCACAAGAATGAGTGCTTTCTTAACGGCCCGCTGAAGATCATCACTTCAGAGCTGGGCACCCCCCTGAGACATCCTGAGACTTCACTAGGATTTGACAACTGCCCCAATCGTATCCGTTGTTTTGGTTACTCAAAGTTCATGAATTTCTGCGTGCCATCCATTTGGCACATTTGCTTCCGCTTAATAAATGATCTTTCGACATATTCTTATGAATGTAAATAATGTAATCAAATATATATATATATAGATATAAATGATACTAAAAGTTGTTATCCAAAAATTGGGCAAGTTCACCCCCAAATCCTATGGTTTTCTCACCATTCCCCATTATGATCTGATCGCTCCCCCATTTCTGGAGCTACGTTCAATCTCAAACCTATGATCTATCAATGGATTCGTCTAAGGAAAAATCTTAACCGGAAACCATGGATTCATACCATCAGATGTGGTTTCTTTCCTGTAAACTTCCCCCGAAAATTCAATGCTAGGAATTTTGGATGATTTTTACTATCTTGAAGGTATTGGGTGTTTCGGTGTTATTTTGGTATTTTTATTCATCTTGAATGATTATATAGTTGTAGTTGTAAACTATACCCAATACAACCCAATACCTTAAAAGTGAATATAGGCCTACAATTTCCCAAATCATTCCTGAATAATCTATTCATGTATCCAGATTTCGGGGGAAACTCCAGAAACCTCTCCACCCCCACCTCTCAGCGCGGCTCAGCCAACATGGCTGCGCCGGGTTTTGGGCCAAGGTTACGGGGCGAGTGACCAAGTGGCTTGGACATCCCCGCATTCATTGTTGGTTGTTATGGTTTTTATGTCTGGTTGGTGGTTTCAACCCCTCTGAAAAATATTAGTCAGTTGGGATTATTATTCCTAATATATGGAAAAAATGTTCCAAACCACCAACCAGATGTTGATTTTTGATGTTTCATCTTTACCTTTGATGTTTTTTTAATCAGGGAGGTTCTGATGATCTTTTTGACTAACACGTCCACCCTTGTATTTGGTTTGAACGAGGGTAAGATTTTGTGTGTTTCTCTTGCGCATTGGCTTATGGATGAGTTGACACTCTATTGCTATTTCAAGTAAAGTATATCATATATCATAAACTAATCATAAGGTTCAAACCTGCCCCAAGTTCCTATTACAACATCTCAAATACCAAAGCTTGAAAGTCAAACAGCCCCATAAGAAATACAAGGCTTCTCCATGCGAAGCCAAGTTGAAAAAGTGCCTTCCACAACGGGACAATCCAACGATCAAATCATCAAATCTCGTGCGGCGTTTGAGCTGCTATTCTTTGGGCCCCAATGAATTCCCAATCAGAACCCTGAGGAAACCCAAAAGGTTCCCAAATGATCCCACTGAACCACCAACAAGACTAAACTTATCCCCACAAAAACCCTATGGATAAGTCCCAAAAACAGACCAAGCACAATCCAAGGGATTCCCAACTGATTCCCAAACAAGTCCCAAGAAATTCCCCAAAATGGGTTCCACCCCCATCAGAAACCCAAGAAAAGGAAACAAAACAAAAAAAACAAATTCCCAAACATGGGGAAAGACCCCCACGAAAAACACACAATATTCCCATGGATTTCTTTTAAACTTCGTGGATGCCCAGAATGCCATTCTAAGAACATTCGCCTTTTTCACCCGACGTGCTGCAAGCAATCCGTCCATAAATGCCACAGGCCCATAAGCTGTCCTTACAAAACCTGGGTGGGTGAGTCACCAAAAATATTGAAAAATTATGCTCGTCACCTGGGATCATTTATATATCATCGTCCCATTTCCAGGGTTGAAACTAAACAAACTGTTTGAACAATTTGCACCTCGAAACTGAATGGAGAATAATCAAAGTCCATGGAAAAACCACGTGCCAAAAGCTCCTCCCGTACATTGTGGTGCAAGTCCCTGCTGTGGGTTCCAACATGTAACGCTTGCACCTTTGACAAATGCTCAGATCCCTTCAGAAGGTCTAGCTCTGCAGACTGGATATCCACATGGATCATATTGATGCTGCCAAAGGCTTGCACTAGCCGATCAAGGAGCGAAGCTGTGGCAGGCTCTTGATAAAGAGATATGTTGCACAAATCATGGATGCTGTTTTCCCTCAAGTGCTCTGCGGTCTGAGCCATTGGATATTCAGAATCAATGAGGATCAGATCGCAAGAGCCTTCCTCCGGATGTTTTTGTCGAAAGGCTTTGGCGGCCTTTAATGACCAGTAGCCGTTCGAGGAACCAGCTTCCACAAGTACAAAGCGCTGGGTGGCAGCGGAAACTGCATATAACAGAGAAATGGTCTCAAAGTAATCTTCGCCTGTAGGGGCATCAACGGAAACTTGCCACAGGTAAGAACATGCCAAGAAACACATTTGGAATAGACCGCCATGAAGGCTAACTCACATGACATGACTCAATTTTGGATCCATGCACCGGAAATAGTTCTATCATGCAACGAGTCCATTTGTGATCAAACAGCAGCACCATCACTCACCTACGTCACATCATCCCGCGGAACGCCTGGTAGAGGTCCCCATGGAAGGCCCCAACACTCAAAGCGCCGGGTGAGTTCCGGTTGGTTTTGAGGCGTGCCTTTTGAACAGTCATGGGAAATCCCCAGCCAGTCACGGCCCACCTTCAGAACCTTGGAACGTCTTCGTGGAATCCTCAGAGCCAACTGAAACGGGGCCAAGAAAAGCACATGAAAATCCAGCGAAACGTTCAAATCCCACTTATTTCCACTAGAACCCACTAGATTCTTCATCGATTCCCCATTTCGTGGATAAAAATTGGATAAACCCCCTTGGGATCCAACGGATAAAAAATTCTCAGCACCGGGAATCGGCATGACTCTGGAGCATGAAGGTGACCACATCTCGATGAGCTCATGATGTTTCAAACATGCCAAGGGTTCCCAGGGGTTGAAAACGGCACAGCGATGTGGTCGATTTTCACAGATCTGGCTGTGGTTGGCCAGCATGGCGAAGAGCTTCCTGGTAAGACGTGTAAGCACTTGGCAAATCCTGAAACATGTATAGCAAACACGAAAAAGATCGAAAAGATTAGGAAAGTATAATCCTACTAAAATAGTGGCAAATGATGTTTCTATCTTTTTTGGGGCTACTATATGCACCGATGAATTTTGACACCCTTCACCCAAATGAGCGGAAAAAGGAAGGCCTACTTCCCGAAAGAATCAACCACCCAGCATTGGACACCACAAACAAGATCGAAAAGCAAAATTCTTCTACTATATGTCATAGTGATATAGCAACCCACCCAAAAGGATAGAAAATCAAATAAAAAATCCTATTGAGATAGTGATAAATTGCTGTTTTATCTTTTGGGGGTTCTGTGCCTTTGGGGGGTGCTATCCTCTGGCAATTTAACATAACTCTGGAATAATATCACCATCTTAATAGCTAAATAACATAGGTACAAGTACTGTATATAAATACGTATTTTCCACAGCAAACTGTTAAATTACCAAAGGCCATAAATTGTTTGTCCATTCCCATTTGCATCATCAGGTGATCGAAAAAGACCAGGCTTCCAGCGATCTACCAGGTCTGTGAATCGACTTTGACCGGGCAGGAAACGTTTCTCGTCCATTCCTGGCTGTAGGGTTTTCCATGGTAAACCGTCCAGCTATTGGGGTACCATGTGGAAACCTCCATATCAAAACCAATCTATTCGGGAATGGGATGAAACGAAAAACCAACAAACTTTGTCAAGGTTTCAAAATTCTTCAACTTCACTATTTTTTCGAGATGTTCCCAGGGTCGTTGATGCAACTGGGAAATGTTCAATAAATATCTCCCTATCCCCCCTCCATTCCCCTCCTTCATAAAGTGCTTCATCCTCCAACTTCAAGGGGTATCTGGCTCGGATGGACTCTGAGGAGCAGCTCCTGTTGCCCGAGCCCGGGACCAACACATCTGCAACCTTGGCCAAGCTCAGCATGGCGCGCGAACATCGGGAGAGATGCTGCTCCAAGTTCTCCGAAAGCCTAGGAAGCCGCAGAAAATCCAAACCTGGCGGAGTCGAAACACCAGAAAATGCGGCTACCTTTTGACATCTTCCATAATGGGGACAATGCATGGGGAAACAGGCAAGTAGATGCAAACATCTATGAAATATATTGAAATATTATTGAACTAGATGCATAATATACAGTTATATATAAAATAGCACCATTTCGTATCTTAACAATTTTGTGGTGACATATGTTTTTTAATCTTCCCAAGCGGCAGAGTTCAAGGACTTTGGAAGGCTCAGCGAATTTCAGGCCACGTTCAAGGTCGTCAATCCCGAACTCATTCAAATCCACTTCAAAGTAGAACGGGGTAACACGCGAAGACAAAAGAAGCTGCACCGTGTGTTGAGAAGTGTCCTTGGGAGGTAGGATCAACTATCATTGTCCATTTCGGATTTTGTTTTTTTACTCATGTGTGTTTGGAGGATGGAATTTACCAACGACATAGTATCAAACATGGTTTGGAACCACAACCCAAGCTCGTTGGAGTTTCAATCCATCCTGGAATCATGAGTCAATTCTGAGAGATCCGGTTGGGATGAAATATGAGTAGTTCATGGTAGTTCTGTGTCAAGCTTTAACACCCACGGGGACCTGCTGATGTTTGATCATGGTGAAGCAAATTCCGAATTTTGGCATTGTTGAAACCACCCTCCCGTGGCTAACCTCATATACCCTGCAAAACCCATTGGTTTTCAATTGGGCATATCAAGCATCCCCCTCATTGACCAAACACAAAAAACATACATATAAATATCACGTTAAACCCATATAAATCCATAGATATCTAACAAATTCTAGAAATACAAATCATGTTCCCCCACTAGTCTCATCATTTCCAAGCTTTCCCCCATGTTTCAACATTTTCCAAAGCTCCAAGTCATGTAGTCTTCGACTCAGCCTCCAGGCCTTACAGCATAAAGATCCGCCAGATCCACCGCACTCGCCACAGAACCAGTGCTTCGGATGGCTCGGGCAGAGCTCCTCCGAAAACGCCGAACCACTGGGCCACAGGGGCGCGAGGAGCAACGCTCCGAGCGTTGGGGCGACCATGGGACCATGGGACGGCTGGGACCTGCTTCCTTCGGCCGAAGTTCGATGCGGCCTAAGGGATGGTAAGAAGAATCTGTGAAAAATGGTGAGGAAGCCATTGATTTCCAGGCTTACCATGGAAAACAGTGGAAAAATATGGAAAAATGTGGAAAATGACATCATGTGAGCTACGGTAGATGGACACATTCAAACCCTGCAACAGACTCTGTGCTGAACCCTGCAACGTTTCAGCGCGCGAAGGTGACGTTGGGGGCTTCATTATTTCTTCCTTTGGAGCTAACCCAGGTCACTTCACATTAACAGTGAACTTTGGGGGTAAAGGGGTTGTATTGGATAGATAGGGTTAGAATATTTCGTCCATCTATGGTGCCGTCAATTAATTTGATCTGAACATATCTAACGATCCTATGCAAACTATTGCGAATTCTTAATAGCCAGCAGCGGACAGCCATGGGTTACGTTGGATATATGTATTTTTTGGGGGGCGGGGGAGGGGGTTTTAATGGGGAACCCCTAAATCACCCAAAGACCTATTGCCAGCACTGACAGAAACAGAAGCGAAATCGCCTACTTGGCACTTTTTCTGGGTAGGGCATGGTAGGGCATATTGTGGCAAGGTGATAAGGTAGGAGTAATGAACTGTGGCCAACTCTCTTGTGGAAATTTGGAAGGTACCCTCGTGGAAGCTCAGATTTGTTGATGATATGGGTATGTCTGAAAATGATGGGGTAGAAACCCCAAATTTGGCAACTTAAATGGGGAACTCCGGCTCTGTTTTCTCAATCAGATTTACACATCGCCAGTCGAAAAGTTGTGTTTATGAAGTTACGACCACAAGGAATCGGCATCCTCGGCATGTTTATCAACAACAATGATGGGGGCGCAACCCGCCAGTTCACCCCTTGGTTGGGCCATGTTGGGCCAGCATAGCTCATCTGAAACTGGGCCAGCATAGCTGATCGGATACAGCAGTCAGAAGGTTCTTGGAGGATTATGCCGCGAATCGTAACTGGTTAATACAGGGGTTGGTAACTGTCCCATTTTGGGTATATTGGACATCACCTTATAATAGCCATTATAGACCATATACCTAATGGTTGGGTGATGTTCAATGGGGACATTTAATGACCCATGTAATAAGCCTAGTGGTAATGATTTGCGGACAAACCAAGTTGGTTGTCCCATTTACAACTGGACTAACATCAGTTCCGCGGCCACTTTTCCAGGAACGGACAACCAGCTGTCAGGCTGTCACATGGTTTGGTTGGTAAGAGCGCGATGAACGGCAGCACCTTCAAAGTCCTCAGAAGAACCGCGTCAATGATGGGAATGAAAGGTCTACCATCTTGTAGCAGTTTGCTATGGAAGCAATGGCCCATTTAGTTGGATGATTTACCCAATTAAAAGGGGGGGTGCGTGTGTATGTTTATATATATAAGATACAATAGCTATGTTAAATGTCCAGTGGTTAACATGGGATAAAACGACCCTACAAATGGATGGCGTTGAACAATTCACATGGGCTGGGGCATGAGAAGAAAACTGAGAAAGGCGAATTCAGGGATTCGAAAAGCAGCCCGAATCCCAAAAAAAAACAATGGTAGAAAACATCGGAAATTGTGATTTTACAATACAATTAGTTATGTGTATGTATACGTATATGTATATGTATACATATGTACATGTAGTATATATATATATAGATACATACCATCCCATAAAATATAGAAAAGTGAATTCTCACTAGTTCATTATTTCAATCGCAATTTACCAAGTTCTACATATCTTCTTGGGGATATCTATACAGCATGCCGCGGGCCGGCCGTAGGATGCCGAGGCCGCACCGCCAAGCGTCGCTAAATCCCACAGAAACCTCCCCAAAGCCAAGATCTTCGTTGGGATCCTGGCGAAGGTTGCTGTGGAAGTCCTGAAAGATATGCATAGCCTTTTCGATTGGGAAAAAATCTGGGTAAATTATACCCTCTGGTAAACTAACATAACTATAACTATGGAAAATCACCATGTTTAACGGGAAAATCCACTATAAATGGTCATTTTCAATAGCTATGTTAAATTACCAGAGGGTAAATTATAATATTTCACTAACCTGAATTAATTTGGGGATGATGTCCCTTATTATTAACCATGATTCCAGGGTTCGGTCGCAGTGAGGTCGTGATGAAATTTACCCAGAAAAGATGGAAACATGATGACTTTACATGATCGAAAACCATTGAAAATTGGGAATATCATGGGAGATATTATTAATAAGGAACCAACAATATGAAATGTGGGGGCCCGGTATACCCCCAAAAGGGCATTGGAATGGGGGAACAATGATTAAATGATTCGATGATCGAACATTCGACTCTTGGGTGCCTTATATCTTATTTTATCCCAATTTGAGACAAACCCATGTGATGTAATCCTCTGAAAAATTACATGTCCCCTATGTAAAATTAGGCGTTCCTACTCTTTTGCTGGTCATACTCGGCCGAAAAGATGCTCAAAGTCGTCTTTCTAGGACGGTAAAAGATGATCCCTCCATAATTTCCAGGTTTCCACCGAGAATCCTATCCTTTCTATCAACCTTTTAGGATTCAACCATTCCCTCTGGTAAACGAACTAACACAGATGCACAGATGTGGAAACTCACCATGAAAGTAGACCATTTTCCAAGTGTTTCCCGGTTTTCCACATCTACCTGAGTTTACCCCAGGGTACGCCACCATGAAATCCCATCAAATCCAACTACCATCTGGTTATTTAACATAGCCATGGAAAATCACCATTTTTAATAGGTAAACCATCTATAAATGGGCCATTTTCCATGGCTATGTTAAATAACCAAAGGGTAATTTATATTAAGATACGTTAAGTCTTTGATTAAATCCACACCTATGTGGGCCTAATATTAGTCCCCACCTTGCCCCTGATGACTTCAGCTCCATTCTTCACTGCCCAGTCCACAAGCGTCGGAAACCTCGGTCGACGTGGAGGATCATCCTTTCCCGTAGAAAGTCTACCCTCTGGTAAACATACAAAAAAACGATGAAAAATCACAACTTTTGATGGGAAAATCACCTATTTCTATGGCCATGCAATAAAGTCTACCCTCTGGCAATTTGTTACACTTTGCGAACTTGAACATGGCCCATAGAAATCGGTGTTTTACCCATTGGAAATGGTGATTTGCCAGTTCACAACATGTTTACTGGAGGGTATATACAACTGGGCTATATGGTCAACCAGCTACTGGGATGATCCGACATGGAAGTTTCCAGAAACTCGTGGATGGTGACCTGAACATGAATAGCATATGAAGAGCTGAAATCCATTGAAAGCCATGTGCTAACGAAGATCATGTGATCTGTCATCGGGATGATCATGTTTCAAGTTTCGATGGATTGGTTTGCATTCGTTTGAAGGGAAAATCCGCATATTTATGCATGTTTCACTTGCAAATCCATAGTATCCATGCGTTTCCTATGCAACTTTAAAGGTTGTTTGCGAAAATTTGACCGAGCAAGGGAAAAATCTGAATTTACCATTGGCCAATGGACATGGTTCGTCATTGTTCTCGGAACTTGGACTCCGACAAAAAGTTTTTAAAAGGTGTTTTTTTCAAGACCATTTTTTGGGATAAGATACATCTCCCAATAGTAATGGCAATCATAATACCAGTAGTACCGCACAAGGCGGTGGCGGAAGTTTCAAAAATAGGAAACCTATAGGAGAAGTTGGTTGTTGTGAATCAGGGATGGCAGAGCGAAGCCACTGATTGACCGAAAGGTGGTTGGAGTTGTGTTTGCTGGAGTGGTTGCAATGGTTGCAATGGTCACCTCACCCACAACTGCTGAATGTAGTGTGATGCAATGCAGCTGTAGTTGTAGTTGTAGCGTAGTGGAGTTGTAGTTGCGGTGTAATGCAATTAGTGTAGTGTAGTTGCAGTCATATAGTTGTAGCTGTAGTTGTTTTGTAGTTGTAGTTGTTTTGTAGTTGTAGTTGTAGTAGTAATTGTTGTTGTTGTAGTTGTAGCTGTAGTTGTTGTGTGGTTGTAGTTGTTGTGTAGTGTAGTTGTAGTAGTAGTTGTTGTTGTAGTTGTTGTAGTTGTTGTTGTTGTTGCTGTTGTTGTTGTTGTCGCTGTTGTTGTTGTTGTTGTCGTTGTTGTTGTTGTTGTTCTAGTTGTAGTTGTTGTGTAGTTGTGTAGTTGTGTAGTTGTTGTAGTTGTAGTTGTTGTAGTTGTTGTAGTTGTAGTTGTTGTAGTTGTTGTAGTTGTTGTAGTTGTTGTAGTTGTAGTTGTAGTTGTTGTGGTTGGTGTTGGTGTTGTTGTTGTTGTTGTTGTTGCTGTTGCTGTTGCTGTTGTCGTCGAAGGTAGTTAAGTTAGTGAAGTTAGTTAAGTTAGTCAAGTTAGTTAAGTTAATCAGTGTCTACTTTTTCGACATCTTCACGCCAAAAAAGGCTCAAAACCCTCAGTTTTTTACACTTTTGACTTCGAAATGTGCTTCGCGCCACAACGGCGTGCACTTTTTCGACACTTTTTCGACATCTGAACCTCCAAAAGTGGTCCCAGAATGGTGTGTTTTGTACATTTTCACTTGGAAATGTGCTTCGCGCCACAACGGCGTGCACTTTTTCGACATCTCAACTTCCAAAAGTGGTCCGAGAATGGTGTGCTTTGTACATTTTGACTTGGAAATGTGCTTCGCGCCACAACGGCGTGCACTTTTTCGACATCGCAACTTCCAAAAGTGGTCCGACATTGGTGTGTTTTGTACATTTTGACTTCAAAATGTGCTTCGCGCCACAACGGCGTGCACTTTTTCGACATCTCAACTTCCAAGTCCGCTCCTCTAGTGCTTTGTCCATTTTGACTTGGAAATGTGCTTCGCGCCACAACAGCGTGCACTTTTTCATGTCTCATCTGGCCAGCTGGCTCCGCACCCGCCGCTTTAGCGAGCCTACTTTTCGACCCTCCGGAGCCACAAATCATTGGAAAAACACAGTGAATCGCGACTTTCCTATCTTTTCGCGCATCTACATCTTCTTTCTTCTGATCTTTTCTCTTCTGACTCTTCTCACCTCTGCTTTTCAACTGTCCATATTGTCGGAAGTATAGCTTCTAAACTTCCTTCGAAAAGTTAATTCAATATGTCTGTCTGATGTTTTTCTTGGTGCTACTAATATCTCATATCAATTCCTCGATTTGGAACGAATATAAACATCCAAAACGCACATGTGCAAACCCATTTGGTGTATAATACGTACATGTCCATACGCACGCATACACATAACATCACGGCTGCCATGTAGGGTGGTCTCAATCAGCCAGATCGACTATACATATATGGGAGGTTTCCTAAAATGGGGGTACCCCTAAATCATCCATTTATAGATCGGATCTTCCCTTATAAAGTCTTATAAACCATCCAGCTATTGGGATATCCCCATTTATGGAAAGCCTCAAGCCTAGATGTGTATACATACCCGTGTGGGGTGGGCTACCAGTAGGGTAAGCCCTGAAACACTGCCCAGCATGGCCCAGCAACATCTCCTTATGCCCTCGGCTCAAAGCAAAAACTGTCCATCTGATGTCCTTCAAGGATCTGCACTATTCCAGGGTTGTGGGAACCCATTCATATCCCATATGCTCCATGGTGCTGGAATGGCCCAGTTTTGTAGGTAAATAATGGTAAAAATATGGGTATTGATAACCCTTCCATCTTTGCTGTTTTCTGCCAAATCGTCTTCATTTGTTTGCGGAAATTCCTAGCTCAGCGGGTGTCTGCAGTGGTCAACCCTGGGTTTCATAGAAAACTTGAGAGGTCGCAGAGGACAACGTGGTAGCAAGTCCCAGAGTTCACGACAGCGAAAATATGTCTGTTGCGTATCCCGTCAAATCCCTGTAACGTGGATTTAACATTCCCTGGTGTTACACCTGCGGATACGGAATAGTTTGGTTTTATTATGCTTTATTAGCTTCCATTCCACCCTCACTATAGCCCGTATCACCTTCTCTTCGGCCATAAATTGGCTGGAACCCAATTCCGTCCCATAGCTCGAAAAGTCGTTCTCATGAAGGAAAATACCACATTTTGTTGATGTACCACCCCCAAAGTTAACATAGACCCTGCCAGGTAAGGGATTGAACAACTTTTTTCCTATAGGTCCTATAGTTTCTTCTATAGAAACATTGTAATAATATGTGTCCCCATCCTCAGGGTCTATGACTATGCGAAACTTCTCTAATAAAATTGCCTTTGGGTGATCATCATATTCGCTAATTCATTGGCATTTTGTGGGTAGGCGACCATTTTCAGACACACCCACATGTCAGAATCATAACAAGTTGCTGACTTAAATGGCATATCTCAATTATATCCACACAATTCCCCGTGTTAAAAGGTTCAAACACAATATCATATTATATCCCATTATATCCCAATAAAGCGTTTAATCACAATTATCTCAATATCTCCCACTAAATCTTTATTAAATCCCCATGAAATCCCACAAAAAAACACCTTTTCTTTGCATGGTCAACTCCCCCAACAAGGCGATGGAGCTGTCCCCGGCCGAAGCTGTCCTGGTCCTCACTGAGCTCAGCCTCCTTCAAACTCACTCCGCCACCGCCCATGGCCAGCACTCGAGTGGCCCCCGTCACCTCCGCCATGGGGTCCCACTGGGAATTCTGCCATCTGATTGCAGTTTAAAACAAAAAACATGAGCAATTCCATAGACATGGTGATTCAACCAATGAAACTTGGGATTTATTGGGAAAACGTGTTTTTTTGGATAAAACTATGGAAACATGCACAGGCTGCACAGGGTGATGTTACCTTTCTTTCCTCTCCAGATTGGGATTTAATGGGATATTTCATGGGAATATCATGGGATACAAACTAAGCAGCAATATGAGAGATCGAGTCATTCTGAAAGGATCTCACCCAATAAACTATCCACAATGCTGCCAGAAATGGGTGGTATAAACAACCGAAAATTGGATGTTCATTATAGGACCTTTTGGAAAATATCACATTACCAAAAAAAAAACGGACCCGAGTTGACTAGCCACCAAAGAGGTAAATTCATCGGAAATCGAAGAAGTACCTTGTGGTAAACTAACATACGGTTGTGGAATTCAGCATTTAATAATATGTAAATCGTCTACAAATGGGCCATTTCCATAGTAAACTGTTCCTTTACTGGAGGTCAACGGTAAAATCAGGAAATTACCAGGTGCTCAGCGTGGAAACACTTGGCATCACTTGGCCGTGTCCTTAAACATGGTGCCTTCCAGATGTGGTCCTCGATTGCTTTTAGATGTATCCATCCTGGTAATTTGAGAGCTTGCTATGGAAGATGGCTCACTTGCGATAACTATGTCAAAAAACGGGAAGGTATTCATCCTGGAGTGGATAAAATGTACGGCGCAGTAAATGTTCACCCCCCTTGCGAAGAACCAATCATTTGACCACAAAAACTATCACTCATGTACTCCTGGATGATGGTACTAGTTGGCGGGAATGGATTTCCATAATCTACTAGAATCTATCATAATTTGCTATAAGACAAAACCTTGTGTTCAAGACACTTCAATTCAGTTGTGTCCAAATATATGAGGATAAATCATGTCAAAATACAGGAAGAATAGATAGTTAGTATAGTTCTACAATGTTCTGCATCATCATCATCATCATCATCATCATCACCATCATCATCTTCATCCTCATCCCAGCCCTGGTGTCATCAGCACCCCCATGAACATCATCGTCATTATCATCATCATAAACATCATCAAACCCATCATCAACATCACCATCATCATCATCATAATCATCATCATCATCATCATCGTCATCGTCTTCTTCATCATCGTCATCGTTGTTATCATCGTCATCGTCTTCGTCGTCACCGTCGTCATGATCATCATCATCGTCGTCGTCATTGTCATCGTCATCGTCGCTATAATCAATAACCATCGTCATCGTGATCGTCGTTATCATCATCGTCACCGTCGTCATCATCATCATCGACGTCGTCATCGTCATTGTCCTCGCCGTTATCATCATCATCGTCATCGTCATCATCGTTATCATCATCGTCACCGTCGACATCATCATCATCATCATCATCATCATGATCATCATCGTCGTCGTCGTCATCGTCATCATCATCGTCGGTATCATCATCGTCGTCATCATCACCGTCATCGTCGTTTTTATCATCGTCATCGTCGTCATCATCACCATCGTTGTTGTCATCGTCATCGTCATCGTCATCGTCGTTATCACCATCATCGTCGTCAGCATCATGATGATGATCATGATCATGATCATGATCATCATCATCGTCGTCGTCGTCGTCATCGTCATAGTCATCGTCACCGTCGTTATTATCATCGTCGTCATCGTCATCGTCTTTATCATCATCTTCACCGTCGTCATCATCATCATCATCATCGTCGTCGTCATCGTCATCGTCGTTATCATCATCATCGTCATCGTCATCGTCGTTATCATCATCGTCACCGTCGTCATCATCATCATCATTATCATCATCGTCGTCGTCGTCATCGTCATCATCGTCGTCGCTATCATCATCGTCGTCATCGTCATCGTCATCGTCGTTATCATCATCGTCACCGTCGTCATCATCACCATCGTTGTCGTCATCGTCATCGTCACCGTCGCTATCATCATCATTGTCGTCATCATCGACATCGTCGTTATCATCATCGTCCCCGTCGTCGTCATCACCATCGTTGTCGTCATCGCCATCGTCATCGTCATCGTCGTTATCATCATCATCGCCGTCGTCATCATCATCATCATCAGCATCACAACCCATTTGGTCAAGCTAGCCTCCCGCGGTGTCCTCAAACTTACCACCATGGCACCTTAATTGCCGCACGTCCCAAGAGGACAAAGCTTTTCCGAGCTGGTGGAAGATCTTGGCAGTCCCTGAGAGGGGTGGTTGAGCTGGTGCATCTTTTCGGAAAAAATGAATCTAACTGGCATAGAAACCCATGAATTTAAGTAGTGATAAAAGTCTGGACGTTCGGACATCCCATTGTTGCATTACCATAGCTATACAGTAGCTGAGGTATTTCAATATGGTTGGTATCTGCGGACCCTAACAGGGATGCACCCACATGCCACAAGCAAGAACTCCCGCCTGGACGGTGAAGTGATTGATGATGATAATAATGATGATAATAATGATGATGATGATGATGCCGATGATGAGGATGAGGATGATGATGATGATGATGACGATGACGATGACGATCATAATGGTGATGGTGACGATGACGATGACGATGGCGATGGCGATGGCGATGATGATGATGATGATGATGATGGTGATGATGATGATGATGATGGTGATCATGATGGTCATGATGGTCATGACGGTCATGATGATGGTCATGATGATGGTGATGATGATGATCATGATGATGTTCATGATGATGATCATGGTGATGATCAGGATGATTATGATGATGATGATGATGATAATTATGATGATGATGATGATGATGGTGATGATGATGATGCCGACGATCATGCCGACGTTCATTAGAAAATAACGTTTTCAAAAACGAAACACGAAAATAAAACCGCTGGTCGTTTTAGATCACCATTGCATGTAGGGAATACCTGGAATGGAAACTTCTGGTTGCCAAAAAGCCAAATGGTTGGCGCCTAAAAATGTGCTATACCGGTATGCCCCCAAGTACTGGCATGATAATCTTGAGAGGCAAAGGATGTTCAAACCATCAAATTTCCCTCAAACCCAGAACTCAAACACCTATGGCCGACAACCTTTCAAGTGGAAAATGTCTGGATTTCTGCGGAAATTGTGGATGCCCACAATGTGTCCGTGCTTCGATTCCTCGAATTTTCTCGCGGGATACTTCAGTTGCACATTTTGCGATCCGTCTTAAACTGCCGATTTATGAAAGCACTCGTCGCACTGCGCAAATGTCATTGGACAACTGAAATTCACCCTCCAATAAATTAACAGTTTGCTATGGAAATTTGTTTGTCCCACAATTAGGTTGCAGCCCAGAAGCAGTAAGTTGGACAAGCTTAGCCCTCAAAATGTGAATTAGCACAATTTACAATTTGTTGAGGCTAATTAGAGTTACTGTAATCATTATTTCCCCCGGTGTAACGCAATATTTACACAATTGCATAATTTAATGGTAAATCCGCCATTTTCAGATTTTAAAGAATCGAAACATCCACTATATCCCAAGATTGATAAAGTTGGTTTGTTCTATCCCATGAACTATCCCCATGTTCATATCCCATGAAAACCAACATCAACCACCATTTCCCCAGCGTATTTTCCTTACCATTTTTCAGACGAATTTTCGCCCACCTGATCTTGAAATGTTTTTTCTCGGCTAGTTAAATCCCATTCTATCCCATGAACTCCCGATGTTCGTTCAGTTGATAAATCCTAATTTTCAAAAGTCAAATATTGTCAAATCCTGATTTTCAAGGGGTAAAAAAATCAGTGGTCAAAGTCCCAGTTCTCAATGGTCAAATCCACATTTTCGAGGGTTAACTCATGTTAAATCACAGGTTTTCAGACCCCCACCTGATCTCGGCGGGCCCCAGCAATCGTAGAGGATCCTGTGGTACCTCCACAGGAATTACCGCCAGCCGTCCTGGGAACATCTCAGCAACCTGCCATGGGATGGACTGTGATGAGCATCAAAAGAGTTGGCGATAAACCAACTGGTTGGTGGTTTCAACCCCTCTGAAAAATATAAAAGTCAGTTGGGAAGATTATTCCCAATATATGGGAAGATAAAAAATGTTCCAAACCACCAACCAGCAAAAGATGATGATGTGGAAGTTTTCATGCACGAGTGGTTGGTAGTCATGATGACAACCCACTTCTTAACAATAATGCGACTTGCTGACTAGT
Organism: Cladocopium goreaui; assembly: GCA_947184155.2. Classification (NCBI taxonomy): domain Eukaryota; class Dinophyceae; order Suessiales; family Symbiodiniaceae; genus Cladocopium; species Cladocopium goreaui. The sequence goes on from CAMXCT020001235.1 coordinate 52,839, forward strand.
GGGGCATGTGGGGAGCCAAAGCGCCCTCTTCGGTCCAAATCGATGGATGAAATTATCACCCACAAATTTCACGGAGGCTGTCAGGTCTTTGCCGATAGAGATCGTTAAATATAGTTGACCGTCACACTTTCTACCATTCTACCTAGCTACTTGGCTATATGGCTTCAAATGATCTCCAACATATACTTCATCGGTCGCGGTACTGTCGACAACAATCTGCCAAGCTGCCCACAGAAACTTACTTAGTTTATCCTGGTTTCATCATCCGCAAGAGGGATGGAGCATGTTACAGCAGCAACTTTGCTGCCGGTGCCCCCATCCAGTACTGCCTATGGCCCACGGATTCTCAATGATGGGGATTCACCCAGGTCTGCCTTGCTCCAGCTCTTCTTGAAACTGGCCATAGATGACTCACTGATCTGCCTGGCAAAGGCGTGCCAAACGAAGAGTAATATATAAATTCGGATGGTTTACTAGATTTAACTAGTAATTTAAGGGAGTTTTGAGGGGATTGCCTTCAAAAAAAAAAATGGTACCACCCATTTTTTGCAGCCGTCCCATTTGGAAGGGTAGGGTTGCCCACGGGACCTTGGGGCCATTGCAAAACTCGATTCGAACATCTCGGAGGTATCGAGAAAAACTGGCATTTCAACCCGCTTTGTTGAAATCGCGAAATCATCAGCAATGGACTTACACATCGTAAGCAGTACTACCGTAGATGGAGGAAATACAGTATCCAAGCCCCTTCTCCAATGTGTCCGCTGCAGTGCATTGACCCCACCGGACGAAAGAACTCCCTTACCACAGCGCATTTGGTAGTACGTGCGCTGAAACATTGAGATTTGGGGATTGGGGATTGAAGGTCACCAAAAAATGCAGTGCAAGGTTTCAATATGTTGTCCATCTGTGTCCATCCACTGTACAGTTTTGCTGATGCTACTGCAGTCAGACACAGACACACAGGGAATGAAACTGGGTCAAAACTGGTTTTCAACCTGGGACTAGTCACTTCAGCCAATTGCAAATACGCCTACGTATAAGTATAAGTAATAGCAATTGCACCCACCGATGAAACCAATCATGTTCTTCACATGCAAATTCAAACCATATTGATTGCTGTGAGGGTGGATGACTTCAAGAAACCAAACCAAATCTGTCAACTCAGGCCATGATTTTCCACTTAAGGCAACCGGAAACCCATCAAAGACGTGGGCGCTTTTTGATCACGGGCTAACGTGCCGTAAACAACGCTAGGAGTCCCTGACGTTTGCCCAAAGTCGACAGGAATTCCCGCATAAGGTGATGCCAACACCTTTCGAACCAGGTAACCATGTTTTAAACACATTCTCCACAGTGACTTCAAATGCCTGCCGGAAGCCACCTCAGCGAGGAGTGTGTAGTTCACTGCATCGCTGGCACGTTGCTACCTATGGTTTCGTACTTGCAACCGAGCGGCAATACTACCAAGGAGGACACCCTCATCGACCGGGCCCGATAAAAACTCGTGGGCCCAGTCCGTGAACCGCTCGGCTCTGGTCTAGATGTAATTGGAACATCCAGACCAGGAGCCGTGCTGGTCATATCCCCAATCCCGGAAAAGCAAATCGAATGCTGTTGTTTTGCATTGCTGCTGTCGTTCGTTTCATCTGATTCCCCGCCCATCCTCCTTTAAATGCCACATGCGAACTGTGGGCGGAAGGATTGCGATCACCCGGTGGTCGCCTGTGCGCAGAGGCCCAACTTGATTGCAACTCACAAGTGCATGAAAGGACATGTAGTTGCCAGGCCTGGCTTTGCTTGTGCCACCGCAAACCAAAAGGCAACAAGCGGCGAAGCCGACCAGGACAACCACGGGGAGTCCTGCACATATGAAATTTGAATGTTGCCTTCTTGCAATCATGAAAACTTGCTGAGGCGACGACGCGGGGGTTTTTGGCAACATGCTGCCAAATACACTTGACAGCAGTGCCTTTTGGAGCCAAGCAGAACTTGAGCTCCGCGGCGCCCCGAAACAGGCAACCTGAAACACGCTGCCCTTTGAATTTACATGGCTGTGCCCTTTTGATTTCGTCGATTGCTGACCAAATCCCCGGCCTGTCGGGTAGTGTCTTCCGGAGAAGCGGCCGCCAAAGGTACAAGGCAAGGCAGCAACCTGGAATCACGACGTGCTGTTCCGCAATTACTTAGTTGGCAACACGTAGCAAGACGTCTTTACACACAATACCCTGCTGAGGTAGGTGCTGAACACGCGTCATCGCCCTTCATCTGGGCATCGGCGTCCTGGAGGTTAACAGCGACATAGCACAATGATGTGTGCATATGTTGCATCCCGATGCTAGTCTCCTCCATCGCAACATCTTGCTGCTTCCGGGCCCACACCATTTTAGAAGCCTAATCGACCATGTGCTGGGTTGTGAAAGTACTGTTCCGATCATTGGTCAGTGCTTTTTGCTTAGGCCGGGACTGGCATTGAAGCACCTGAACACGGAGCGGCTCTCAACCCAGCATGGAAACAATGTAAAACAACCGACCGTTTTTTGGTATGCATTACAGTACTGATATCAACGTCTGAGCTTCCAACCGTGTGAAAGACAAAGCGAGCTAGACACGCGAAAGTCAAAGCTTTAAAGCCAAAAAGCGCTGCAAGGAAACAATGAAGTGTTTTGCAGAAGCCAACTTCATGTCAGCGCTTTTCGATTGCCTTTTATCATGCAGCCAAGCAGATTACACAACCAAACCTTAAAACTAAATCATGCTTCTGGCACGGCGGGAGCCGGAGTTAATGCAAAAACACAGCATTCCCCGGCAACAGCAGTGAAATAAGACCAAACATGATCTAAGCCCACCGCGAACCAAATGAAGCCCAGTACTGGCCCCACAAACGCTTGCACAACGATGCGCTATTCTGTGGGTGGTGCATCTTTTTAGACCACGGCTTCTGCCCAACTTCTCAGTTCACCTTTGCGTAACACCGGGTGCAAGCCCTGCACCACATGCCAAGCTATGCTCAATCAGCACGATGAAGAAATTGATGTTGCATACCTTAGAGCAGCTTCCATTGTCTTTGCTATCCAGTGGCGCTGGTCTTGGTCCGGAAAGTTTGTCCATCATGTCTAGTGGCATCCTATCCAACTATTGCTACCCATTGAATCAAAACATCAGATGTTGAAAAATTAATTTGCGTGCTTGATGCTGATGACAGGCTTTGAAGACAACATTCTGTGGCCACACCCATTTGTCGCATCTGTCCTCACGTCATCAGGTCCTATCTTTTCAGAATCTACTTTGCCTTGACCTTTTCGGTTGTGGCCGGGGCATTCCAAACACCGTTGTTTCCTCAACAGGGGGGTATCAAACAAACAATTGCCAAACGCAATGTGCCAAAATTTTGTTGTACCAGGTTACGGCCACAAACCCCGAAAACGCCAAAAGCGCAAAGGAAGATTCTGAAACAGTATTTTGTTCATACTTTTTGAAAACGTACCTCTACTATACCCCCGGAAACCGGGACAAGAAGAAAATATAAGAAAATGTACTTAGTGAATTTTCCGTTTTTCGACGGTTTCTGATTCAGAAACGGTGCGCGGGAGATATTTCGGCAAGTCGGCCGGTTAACAAAACACAAGCGCGGCGCTATCAAAACCAAACCGGCGGAAAATCCCAGGCCCCTGCTTCCCAATCCGGGCGTGTCACCGCAAACCCGCTGGCACGCAAATCGCGTCCCAGCATGGTTGGTTTCTCTGCTGGCACGTGAACGCTTCTCTGCTGGCACGCCCCGGCGCGTGCCAGCAGAATTGCGGGGGACCCCTGGTCCCGGCATCTCTGCTGGCACGTGGTTGTCCTTCATTTTTCGCAATTTGTAGCGTAAAGATCCTTAAACGAAATTCCTTGACAAGCTGTATCAAGCTGTAACTTGCAAGACCCTCAGAGAACACCAAATTAATCGACACTCAAATAAACACCAAACCGATCCAAAATAAGCCATAAGCACACCCCAAATCCACTCAAAGACCTTGCGGATAGACGAAAACAACCTTAAATAGCCCCAACAGCTTTAAACAAACCTAACATAACAAAACCCTAAACCAACCCGAAGAAAACCCTAAAATGATCCTAAATAAACCCTAAACCAATGCTAAACAAACCCTCGGAAGTAACTCATGCCCATTTCCCCCAATGAAACGTTGGGCAAACGCCCGCCCCGGAATAAAACTGGCAATGCTACTAACCACGGGGATCACCCGCAAGAGTGACAAATTTGGTGATAAATAATGTTCTGTTGACCCCCCTCACAAAAACCAGCCAAGAGTGTCTGTTGTCTTTCTATTGTTAAGTTGGGTTCACACGAGTTATAATATATCCCATGGGATCCATGTATGGTATATATGCTAACATTTACCATCAATATACCCCAAATGTTAGCATATATACCATACATGGATCCTATGGGTATGATAATTATTAACATTAGCTATTCGTTTTCCCAATGGTAAACACAATCATTCCGCATTTCCTCAGCCCAACGTTCCCCAAAAACCCTTCTCGGAACCGCCTAAAGGCGGCGGCACGGCGGTCTGGCCCAAAGTCTAAGAACTTTGGGACCAATCCTCAGAACACCATGGATGATATGGGGATTTACCCTCTGGTTATGTCAAAATAGCTATTGAAAATGGCCATTTATAGTGAGTTCTCCCATCAAAAATGGTGATTTTCCATAGTTATGCTAGTTTACCAGAGGGTAACAATGACTCATGATAAAAATGGGGATTTCATGGCATACGATGGGCAATAATGGGCATAGATCTGGCTGAATTATGATGAAATTTAACTATTCACCAGCGTGAGGGCCATTTGGGGATGATTTTTTTTTAAACCCCGTACTGCATACTGAGAGCAATATGATGGATTTTCATCTGTGCAGAATATAGATGTTCACGAAAATTTGGTTAGGCTTTGATGCTGCTGCTACTCTAGTGAGCGCTTAATTTCTCAAGCTGGGCCCCACCGTATCCAAATGTACTTGCAAGTACGACGTCAACTTCCGCGAAAACATTCTTTGGATATTGGCGCACAGCAACCCAGCCAATGCTTGTATCAATGGACCATGAGCAATTTCTTTGAGCATTGAAACATCCAACAAATTTGGCATGAACATGGCCTGCCGGAAAAACCTGAGCCATGATTTTCCCAGCGAACCAAAGCTTCATTGAGTTGGATGATTTTCCTGCCAAATACCAACCGCAAAACCATCATTTTCTGAATAATAAGTCGGTTTTCCCACTAGAAAACCATTAAATCACAATTTTAAGAATATGACTAATGTATATATCTATATCTATGTCAATCGGTTTTCCCTCATAAAATCACAATTTCTTTTAATGGGCCATGGGTTGTAACCGATGCCTTTGATGACCTCCAGCTGGTGTCCCCAATGTCCAAGCATCGGGTGAAGCTGCTCAAGCTGTAGTCATCTCCATCCCAGACCTCATGAGAAATGGTTTATATAGTTATGTTTAGTTCAGATTGGTTGAGGTATAGGGTTTTGTTATGTTTACTGGTTGGTGGTTGAGCCTACCCCTCTGAAAAATATGACTTCGTCAGTTGGGATATGGAAAAATAAAAGCCATGTTTCAAACCACCAATCAGGTTTAGTTCAGATTGGTTGAGGTGTGATGAGCTATGGGGGGTTCCTAATTGGTTTTCCCATTTCAGCAAAAACCTGGATGATACCTTGGGGTATCCCCATGACTTAGGAAACCTCCATATGGTTGTGGGCCAAAACCCTGATACCTAGACTGGTAGGTAGCCTCTAAAACTGCTGGGATCTATGGATGTGAATAAATCCCCAAATAATACTAGGTTTTTTGACCCATCCCCATATATAGGTTCAGATAGGTTACTACTGATTGATGGGAGATCCCTGCTTATATAATCCACGTACTAAGTGGGATGCACATCCAAGTAGATAAAGATAGATTAAGATAGCTTGTAGCGATCCCCCCAAAAAATAGAACAATAAAATTTGCTGAAGTAGTAAGAAAAATCCCGGTTTCATCTTTTTGGGATTGACAAAAATGTATGGTTTATCGATGTTTTTCTGGTTGCTTTTAAACTTGCGATCCCCTCAGGAGATTGCAGAAACACCTCCTACTTGTAGCCTAAATGGTCCCAAGAAATGTGGTTTCATCCCCTACTACTGGGATATTAGGACTTTTTAGGGGACCATTAAATGATATCCCAATATAGTATTGGGGGTGCTTAATATTGGGATATTAGATGATATTAGCAGGAGATCTTCAAGATCAGCTGCAAATCACATATAAAATAATAATGTTGGTTTTACTTTCTGTCACGCCCACAGATACAATATGATTGCATACCCAAAAAAAATCACTATCATGTAACCAGTTTGCATCGCTGATTTGCCACTGGGATTTTGCAGTGGGTGGTTATAGTCAATTCTAGTTCTAGTTTTTATGTAATGATTACATTGTCAGGGTTCCAGTGTATTCTTTTGGTTATTCCGTTGTTATATCACAACTAGATTTTCCCATTAAAACATCCATTTACGCCATACTATATTCCTTTTTACCACCATTTGCATTGGTTAAGCAACATGTTTTGTGGTCATATTCCCCGCGTTTCATGGTGACCATTGTTCATAGTTACGAACCACCATTTTCAATGATCAAATCACCATGCTCATGGTTTAAACCCTATTTTTCATCCGTAAATCATCTTAGATCACCTTGAAATTATCCAACCAGTTCTGAGGACGCCGCCAGCAAGCTGCACTCCTCTTGCAAGGTCTTAAGGACATCCTGCGCCCCCGGCCGGAGCTGATGGGTGGGGAAAAAACATGAAAAAACCCAAACAAGCAGGCTGAAGTTCATGGTGATTAATGGGATTTCATGGTGATAGCCATGGGTTTTTGGGACGGGATTTTGTTAGTGAATCCGGCTGAAGTATACGAATTGGCCATTCAAAATGGTGGCTTCAGCCGGACGTTCATGAGGATATTCACCATTCAATCGGACTTGAATCACTCAACGAATTGATTTTTTTCTGGCTGAATTATAGTAACCTTTTTTTTTTGTCATCCAGGTCACAGTAAGGTTTGGAGAAAAAAACCTTTCCAAGCTGTAAATAGCTGCGATAAGGTCATTTGGGGATGAAATAAGGTCATTTAGGGATGATTCCCCCTTACTAATTAACCATCATTCTTTCCCGTCACAGTGAGGTCATTTTCATTCATCCAGAAAAATGGTGATTTAATGCACCTGATTTAACAATGCAAAATGGTGGTTTAATGGGACATTGGTGGGGATATTGACGTTTCAATGGGAATTTAGCCATTCAACATGTGGATTCAATGGTGGTTTAGTTTAACCATTGAACTTGAGAAGCTTAAGCAACACAAATGAAGTATATATAGAATCGACTGCAATGGGGATAGAATGGGATGTTAGGGTGATAAAACCATTGAAAATTGGCCATACTTGAAATATCATGGGATATCCCTATGTAACTATATAATACATATATATATATATAAATAACTAAGCAGTTGATTATGACTGTGATGATATGATTGTCCCATTGAAATGCTGCTTCACCAATTTTGGGATGCTGATTCCATGGGATTTCATGGTGGTATCTTAGGGATAGATCAGCGTCAAAAATCTAATCTAATTGCGAACTGCTTCTACTATGTTCTACGGGTTTGTTTAACGCTTACTGTATCTAACTAGTGGGACATAATGATTTTGCACGTAGAACCACAAAATTAACAATAGAACAAGGCATCTTCTCTAAATTCTTTCTATTTACAGGATCGCGCCTTTAAAGTTCAATGGTTCCAGCAGACGTCAAACATGAGGGAAGAAAGTTGTAAATCCTCAATCTTGATCAAAATCTTGCAAACGTTTCCAGCGCGCGGCTCTTTTGGCTAACGTGCCACACCAATGGCCCATGTCGTTGCTGCTACCGGCTGTCTGTCGCGCTACTGTCTTTGAAGCAAACACTGCTCTTGGGTCTTGGGTTTTCAAGTGCAGCGAGCTGACCAATGGGCAAGCGTATTCTTGGGGGATCTAGCGCGGATCTACCGCCAGAGCTACGTTTAGCCTAGCCGTGAAAAAAATAAAAACAATTGTTTCTACATATCTATTACAAGTTACCTTTGTGTTGCTGGCCAAAACGAAGCGGCAATGCAGTTCAAAGAGGTCTACGCAAAGTAAGGCTACTGTGGGGTTGCCCAAGCAGGACCGGGAACAACAGTTGCAAGCGAGCAAGCATTGGGCCTGACAATATTTCACTCTATTTCACTTCAATGGCTATGTAAAAGTACCTAGCGCCGCACCAACGCAAACCTAGCGCCAAGGTGCAGGAAAACAATGTCACTGCATGTATACAGGACTCCACCTTCTAATGAGATCTAAAATGCATCACTGCCTAATTATATCTAATTATCTATGTCCTTCGGATCTAACAATTCCTTATAAGTAAGGCGGATCCCCTCAGCAATCCGTTCCCACAGAAACCATGGTGGATGTAGGGGATGAAATCACATATGACTGGATGCCCCTCATGTAAACTAACAGTTTGCTATGGGAAATGGACCATTTATTGATGATATGCTGTCGCGATTGCAAAAGGGTTCAACTGTGTTTATCCTTTCAATAAATACATGAATAAATATATATATATAATTATATATATATATCTGTGTGTGTATGTGTCCTTATCTATACAATATATGTATATATAATATATATATATATATCCTACCGATTTCCCACGTACAAGTATACCCCACATATTTCACTATCCATCTTTGGCAAAGACCTGGATCACCAGGGCTCGACGAAATTCATCGCACCTCGTCGTAGTACATCCCCAGCTCGTTGGCAAAGCCCTTCAGATGAACCACACGTGCTGAGGGGATGTCCTCAGCAGGGATGACATCCGCAGGGACCCGACCCTGGGACCGGGATTTTCGGGAACCAAACAAGGAAAACCCCTTGAGAAATAGTGGTTTTTGGCATTTTATAGCTGGGAAAAACATGGAAAAACATCATTTTTGCAGCAGGCTCTCTCTTCATCACCGTCTCAGCGAGATGCTGAAGGCAAGCTGCGACTTGGCGTTTGGTGCAGCTGAATTTGGGGTCAAACTCCATCTTGGGGCTCCTTGATCCCATCACCTCCTTTAATTTGCAGATCTACCATGATCAGCACATACCCCCTTTCAATATCTTCCAATATCTTCTAATATATATATATATATATGTGTGTGTGTGTTCCAATCATATATCTCTTCCAATATCTTCCAAAATCATCCCATCACCATCAACGCTCCAACTTATATTTCCGTTCTTGCGGGTGATATTTCACGGCTGCCGTGAGGCCGCTCAATTTTCAGACAAGTCTCCGATCGCCAGGAGTCAAAAGAATTTAAGCTCACCTGCTGAGAGAGGGCTTGAAAAAGTGGTTTAACTGGTTGGTGGTTTCAACCCCTCTGAAAAATATTAGTCAGTTGGGATGATTCTTCCCAATATATTGAAAAATAAAAAATGTTCCAAACCACCGACCAGTTTAACCATGTTAAACCCCCCATTCTATGGCCGCTTTAAAGAAGAAAAACCCGGGAAAATGATGACAAATGATGATGTACTTGGGGGATCTTGGGGGGGGTGCTGCAAATGGGTCAAATTTACGGTTTAGCTATGGAAATGACCCGCAGCATGTTGAAAAAAGGGTGACTCATCGAACTAAATGCACCATGTTCATTCCATTTTCGCCATGATTGCCTACCGGGTATACGATCACCCGTGATCACCTCGTAGCCCCGCCCCGCCCAATGGTTAGAATCACCCAGAATCATGTGGATCAAATCCATGGAAATCATGGAAAATCTCACGGATCAGTTCATTTCAGGATGGAACTGTTGATTTCTAAATCTATCTTGGGATATGATATGTCAATGGAAGTTTCTCACGCTTTCAGGTACCCTCTGGTAATTCAACGTATAGGAAAATCACCAGTTTTAAGAACGGTAAATGATCTGTCAATGGGTCATTTCCCCTAGCAAACTTTTAGTTTATCGGAGGGTAAATCCTATTATATCCCGTTATTTTCCGTTTCAAATCATATTTCAAATATACCCCTTGGAATTTGGGGGGCGGGGTTGGGGGAGCCAAAACGTAGAGGGACTCAACCACCCCTCCACTACAGAATGGTTGGAGGCTCCTTATAAAATGGTTTTGAAAGGTATTTTCGCGGAAATCAAGCAAAAACATAAATTTGTAGTAATTTTCAAATCCCATTTGATGCTTTTCCCCTTGTCTGTTTTCGTGCCTTGCAGGCTCATGTACAAACCTCACCTCACATCTAATTTGAACATGCACTGGCTCGGGGCCGTGGAGAACCTTTGAAAAGATCGTGGGAACACAAACTACCCGGCCTGGTAAACATACAAAAAGCTATTGAACATGGTAACATGGCCATAGAAATAGTGAGTTTTCCCACCATAAATTGTGCTTTTCCATAGTTTTTTGTATGTTCACCAGAGGGTAGCCTGGATGAAAAGAAGCCAAATATTGGGCCAAAAACCCCAAAAGCGGCCGATGAAGGCCACGGCTTTGATTTCAACTCCCATCCCAAATCCCATCCCAAACCCGGCCCGGGAAAAAAAAAACATGAAACCCATTAAATCATCATAAATCATCATAAATCATCATAAATCATCATAAATCATCATAAATCATCATAAATCATCATAAACCATCATAAACCATCATAAAGCATCATAAAGCATCATAAATCATCATAAAGCATCATAAAGCATCATAAACCATCATAAACCATCATAAACCATCATAAACCATCATAAACCATCATAAAGCATCATAAAGCATCATAAAGCATCATAAAGCATCATAAAGCATCATAAAGCATCATAAAGCATCATAAAGCATCATAAAGCATCCTAAAGCATAAAGCATCCTAAAGCACCCTAAAGCATCATAAAGCACCCTAAAGCACCCTAAAGCACCCTAAAGCACCCTCAGCCTAAAGCATAAAGCACCCTAAAGCATAAAGCACCCTAAAGCACCCTAAAGCACCCTAAAGCACCCTAAAGCACCCTAAAGCATAAAGCACCCTAAAGCACCCTAAAGCACCCTAAAGCACCCTAAAGCACCCTAAAGCTAAAGCCCTAAAGCACCCTAAAGCACCCTAAAGCAGCCCTAAAGCTAAAGCCCTCCTAAAGCACCCTAAAGCACCCTAAAGCTAAAGCATCCTAAAGCACCCTAAAGCTAAAGCATCCTAAAGCATCCTAAAGCCCTAAAGCACCCTAAAGCACCCTAAAGCACCCTAAAGCACCCTAAAGCACCCTAAAGCACCCTAAAGCACCCTAAAGCACCCTAAAGCACCCTAAAACACCCTAAAGCACCCTAAAGCACCCTAAAGCACCCTAAAGCACCCTAAAGCACCCTAAAGCACCCTAAAGCACCCTAAAGCACCCTAAAGCACCCTAAAGCCCCCTAAAGCACCCTAAAGCACCCTAAAGCACCCTAAAGCACCCTAAAGCACCCTAAAGCACCCTAAAGCACCCTAAAGCACCCTAAAGCACCCTAAAGCACCCTAAAGCACCCTAAAGCACCCTAAAGCACCCTAAAGCACCCTAAAGCACCCTAAAGCACCCTAAAGCACCCTAAAGCACCCTAAAGCACCCTAAAGCACCCTAAAGCACCCTAAAGCACCCTAAAGCACCCTAAAGCACCCTAAAGCACCCTAAAGCACCCTAAAGCACCCTAAAGCACCCTAAAGCACCCTAAAGCATCCTAAAGCATCCTAAAGCATCCTAAAGCATCCTAAAGCATCCTAAAGCATCCTAAAGCATCCTAAAGCATCCTAAAGCATCCTAAAGCATCCTAAAGCATCCTAAAGCATCCTAAAGCATCCTAAAGCATCCTAAAGCATCCTAAACCATCCTAAAGCATCCTAAAGCATCCTAAAGCATCCTAAAGCATCCTAAAGCATCCTAAAGCATCCTAAAGCATCCTAAAGCATCCTAAAGCATCATAAAGCATCCTAAAGCATCCTAAAGCATCCTAAAGCATCCTAAAGCATCCTAAAGCATCCTAAAGCATCCTAAAGCATCCTAAAGCATCCTAAAGCATCCTAAAGCATCCTAAAGCATCCTAAAGCATCCTAAAGCATCCTAAAGCATCCTAAAGCATCCTAAAGCACCCTAAAGCATCCTAAAGCACCCTAAAGCACCCTAAAGCATCCTAAAGCATCCTAAAGCATCCTAAATCATCCAAATCAGCCTAAATCATCCTAAATCATCCTAAATCCTAAAGCATCCTAAATCATCCTAAATCACCTAAATCACCATAAATCTAATCATCAAATCATCATAAATCATCATAAATCATCATAAATCATCATAAATCATCATAAATCATCATAAATCATCATAAATCAGAGGGCCGGTATGGTCTAGTGGATAAGACGCATCCCTCATGCGTCAGACCCGGGTTCAATACCCGGGTGCAACACTAGGCGGACAGGCGGGCCACTACCCCACCCTTGCAGTTAAGGGGATGAGCTAGGGTGTGGTCCGTAAAAACAGTCTCCATCATCATAAATCATCATAAATCATCATAAATCATCATAAATCATCATAAATCATCATAAATCATCATAAATCATCATAAATCATCATAAATCATCATAAATCATCATAAATCATCATAAATCATCATAAATCATCATACATCATCATACATCATACATCATCATCATACATCATAATACATCATAATACATCATAATACATCATAATACATCATAATAAATCATAATAAATCATAATACATCATAATAAATCATAATAAATCATAATAAATCATAATAAATCATAATAAATCATAATAAATCATAATAAATCATAATAAATCATAATAAATCATAATAAATCATAAGGAATCATAATAAATCATAAGGAATCATAATAAATCATAAGGAATCATAATAAATCATAAGGAATCATAATAAATCATAAGGAATCATAATAAATCATAATAAATCATAATAAATCATAATAAATCATAATAAATCATAATAAATCATAATAAATCATAATAAATCATAATAAATCGTAATAAATCGTAATAAATCGTAATAAATCGTAATAAATCGTAATAAATCGTAATAAATCATAATAAATCGTAATAAATCATAATAAATCATAATAAATCATAATAAATCGTAATAAATCATAATAAATCATAATAATTCGTAATAAATCATAAAAAATCATAATAAATCATAATAAATCATGATAAATCATAATAAATCATAAGGAATCATAAGGAATCATAATAAATCAAAATAAATCATAAGGAATCATAATAAATCATAAGGAATCATAAGGAATCATAAGGAATCATAAGGAATCATAAGGAATCATAATAAATCATAATAAATCATAATAAATCATAATAAATCATAATAAATCATAATAAATCATAATAAATCATAATAAATCATAATAAATCATAATAAATCATAAGGAATCATAATAAATCATAATAAATCATAATAAATCATAATAAATCATAATAAATCATAATAAATCATAATAAATCATAATAAATCATAATAAATCATAATAAATCATAATAAATCATAATAAATCATAATAAATCATAATAAATCATAAGGAATCATAATAAATCATAATAAATCATAATAAATCATAATAAATCATAATAAATCATAATAAATCATAATAAATCATAATAAATCATAATAAATCATAATAAATCATAATAAAACATAATAAAACATAATAAATCATAATAAATCATAATAAATCATAATAAATCATAATAAATCCATGTGTCCCCCAAACAAGATCCGCCAAAGACGTTACCTCTTCAATGGGGATGTCTCTGCACTCACCACTGGCTTCCATGGCTCCCATCGTAAAGTCAACGCACTTATGGCGGTTCACGGACGGGAATATAATTCTTGTTGGGTGGGAAGCACGAAAAATAGCAGGTAGGAAGCTGGGCAGGGGCCAAAAGGAGGGAGGAGTTCTATCGGCTGTGCACCACTGAGCAGTGATCAATTGGCTGTTGGAACTTGTGAGTCTCAACCAGCATGGGATTCAAAGCGTGCTAATCACCTCAAGTCTTCAAGTCGGTTGCAATAAAGAAATACAACAATAAATCAATTCCAAAAATTTTCGATGACCTTTCTATAAAAACCGCCGAAACTCTTGGGCCAGGTGCGTCGGATCCTCAAAAAAATGGGGTGTAGATTCGTAGATGGCATCACGGAGCAAGAATTTGGGATCTGTGATGATTTGTGATGTGTTCAAATCTGAAAATCATTGAGATGTATGATTTTGTCCAGATATCTGGAAAAATGTTGAAATGATTCGCAGTTTTTTGGATGTCACTAGACTTTTCCAATCAGAGACTTCATGTAATCTGTAGCTGCTGGAAGTAGGAGTGCATCTCCTTGCTGTGTGCTGGGGGGCTCTTACAACTGCCAAAGGGAACAGTGTCAAAAACACCTTCACTGTCAACAAATTGACCGATTAGATCGGGATCATTTGGGATATCTTCCCATGGAGCAGGAAGCAAACACCAATCATAATAGACATTTCATGGCATGAACAAGTTTCCAATTTTCTAATTGTTGATTCGCCAAGTGGAAAGACAGCTCCCCCTTTTTTCGGCGCGGCACGGCACTGGCGGCTGGCGCATGCGCTGAACGGTTTCTGGGTGCTGTACACCGTGTCGGCCCAAGAGGGTGGCTCCAGGGGCCAAAGAATCGGTTGCCTGCTGGTTGAACATAGATTGCCCAAAATGTTCCTGATCTATTGTAGTAACCCCAAAGAAGATAGAATTTTGTCTAGGCAAGTAAGTTATCACTCATTTCTATAGCAGGAATTGACTTTTCTATCTTTTAGGGGGGTTACTATAGGTGATAGCCTCTGGTAATCAGCTCCATGGCTGGACACTTCCACCCATTGGGTCCGATTTTCCCGAAGAAAAATAGCGTCCTTTTGGGGAAAAAAATGAAGGGGTCGCTTTGGTAAATGCTTTAAAAAAATCTGACTGGAGGGAACCTTTGATTAATCAACCAGTGGAAAAAAGGACATCTATGAATTTTCGGGGGCTTCTCCTGTGATTTCCAACATGATTTCTGCCAACCATGATGGCAGGCAACACGTTTCGACCGAGCCAAAAGCGTCATCTCTTCACTGTTGACCAACCTGGCCAGGCTGGAACCTTCTGGGATGTCCCATGCCATGCGCCGTTGGGGGCGTAGCCTCTGGGAATTTCTGGCACTTGGGGAACTGGAAGCCATGGCCCATTTCGTTCCACGATTTCACTATTCAAAACGGTGATTTTGCATGGCAATTCTTGGTGAACTAACTCCCCATTGTTAACCTGCACGAAAATTGACCCAATTTTGGAGTTTAAGTGCTTCCACATCGACTTCGCATGCCAAGCCAAAAAATCGAAAAAGTCAACGGTTAAACAGTTGAAGATCCATGATCCGCATGATGCGATTTTTCCAACTCTCCATGCCTGTTCCATGTCAGGGTGTGAAGGACCCCCCAACCACCAGCCACCTTCTTCTTCATCATCGGAATCTTCCATACCTTGCGCTACGACTTTCAGTCACTTCATAACTGCGGTTAGAAGGGCAGGAAACCGAGGGTTGCAAATTCTATTGTTCGTCCTCCTTATGCTAGGCCACAAGCGGATTCAAGTGCAGATGAGAACATGTTTTTTTGACGTTTTTAGCCTTTTTAGCCAATTGGGACGCTTTTGCAGAAGAGGGCTCTGTTTCTTAGTGGGAAAGAACTTGACCTCGTTCATATTAAACACCATCCCAAACTCAGATTTGATTCAGCTAGATCCACGTTCCTAGGTGTTGAGGATGGGATTACACAGTCACCTCATCCAGTGATCTGACCGAGAATCTGATCAATCGATTGGAAGGGAAAATCAAAATTGGAAACCATGGATTTTCCCATGAAATATGGACCACATGGGGTGTTTCAAATTGTTTCTCACACCAATCCATTGATTTTTAGTATTGGTGGCACGCATAACATGGCTTCCAAAGAATGTGATTGAGCCAACAATAGACCTTCTCCGTAACAAATCACTTGAGGGTCATCTTCAACATAATCCATTATCAAACGTCATCCCAGTTTTTGCAGGGTTTACCCAATTTTATCACACCCAACTGGGGATAATTACTGTATTACCATCATCCCTGTAATTATCCCATCCACTCTTGGTCTTTCTTTAGTATCATCCCAATTATTAGGTTTTCCTAATTTCCAACATGTTTCAACGAAATTGAACTGCCTGATCCATTTCTGGTCAGATTGGGATGGTTTATTAATTATCATGGTGAATCTTAGATACCTGTCAAAAAAAATAATTCTTAGCTGGTTAGTAGATATTCCCATGTATATCCATTTATAGCAAAAGATTAAAGTACTGAAGTATCTAACCAAGGTTATACCTGTCAAAAAATCTAAATTCTTAGTAGGATACTCCCATTTATTTAACCAAGGTTGACCCAGTTTTGGTTCTTCAATGGTTTTCCTCCCTTGATTTTGCACTGTTGCTTCCCAGATCACCACCTGGAGGTGCCCAGTCGTCATTGGATCTTAAAAACCAGGCTGCAGTGCTGCAGGGCTTACACAAATCTTATATCCCAACTGTTGAAAGTGTTTATTTGCGTGAGGATATAAGATACACACAATAAAATTGTAATTATAAGGGATAATCGTTGGGATCTAATTAGCAATCATTAACCACAACACCAAAAAAAAAAACAAAAAAATACAGTTAACTGAGGCTTATCTGATGTTATCTCCATCAATTGTCACCCCTAACGACACACCGAAACGCACCGGGCTGGGCGCGGCACCACCAAAGCGATTCGCCACCGAAAGCTTCGTGATCGGCGCCTGCGCGCCTTTCGCCTGGCCGGGCCGTCGCTCAGGAGACGTCAATTGTACTGATATGATACGTTGGATATATGGCATATGTACATATATATATATTTTTTTTCTCTCTTGCGCATAACATGTGTATATATGAATAAATATATATATATAATATCTATCTATCCATCCATCGATCTCTCTCTCTCTCTCTCTCTCTCTCTCTCCATCGCCTTCGAGATATCTGTGTTTTCTTCACATCGATCAAGGCTCCAAAAATGGGCCCAACCCAGGGACCGCCTTCGGTTTGGGCTTGGGCTTCGCAGCCGGATCGCGGAACTTGATGGGATCAACGGCCTCTGTCGGAATCTTAGACGAATATGAGATTCAAATGGGATGTTCATGGGATATGAATGGTACAATGTGGGGCCCCCAAGATAGCTAAGTTGGTTTATAACTCCAATAACTATGGTTTATGGTACTTATAACTATAGTTAATGGTGTTTATAAACCAACTTATAACTGAGGGGCCCCACATTGTATGATATGACTGGGATGTTGATGTTGATGTTAATGGTATATTACTGCGATACATGGTGATATTTACCCAGGATTTCATGAAATCGAGCCCGGTTCAACTCTGCTCGCCCCTGAGGATCACCATCCGAAAAAAAAAATGCTTGAAAAATGCTGGGTAATTGGGGGTCTGGGATGATCAGTGTGGTTTCTATACCCAAATTATGCTGGTTGGTGGTTGAGCCTACCCCTCTGAAAAATATGAGTTCGTCAGTCGGGATGATGACATTCACACAAATTTATGGAAAGTCATAAAAATCATGTTCCAAACCACCAACCAGTATATATCATGGATCAAAAACTCAATAAAACCAAATCATCCACGGGTTATACCCATGATATCCCCATGTCATATCTCAGATGGCGAGTCGGGGGGAGCCTGTTTGGATCAACATGAGTCAAGATTGATGACCTATGTTCCATCAAAACTGGGTGTAAAACACATTTCAAAGCTGTACCCTTCTGGTAATTCATCCTTGGAAAAGAATATCAATTTGTAAAGGACTTACCCTCTGGTAAACGCTTACATAACAATGGAAAATCACTATTTTTCATGGGAAAATCCACTATTTCTATGGCCATTTTCAATAGCTTTTTGTATGTTTACCAGAGGGTACCTATGGTTTTCATGACCACTGGGATGGCTATGTTGCCAGAGGGTCGCAGTCCACCTCGCCTGTGGGCTAGCCTTGGGCTTTGCAGCTGCTGCATTGGCTACACCTCAAAAGGCTGGGAAACAAATGAAAACACAATCCAAATATCTAATTATACATTCACACACATATCTATCTATCTATATATATATAAATAAACTATATATATAGTATTTCTCTGATTTCTCAAAAAACAAATTGAACAAATTGAGAAAAGTGGAGTTCTCCAAAGTTCTGGGAGGGGTTCGTCGTGGCGTTGCCACCTGAGCTGATGGCTACTTTCCACCTGAGTGACCTGGCGGAGGTCACGATCCGACATCCATCATGGCGTATTGTCTTATGGAACCATGTCATAACAAATAAAAATAGAGTTATAACAATCCAACATATACTGTAATAGCGATTATTAATAGTGTTCAATAGCGTTTAATTGTTATTAATGGCTATTAACAGTGTTTAATGGTTAGTAACAGTGTTTAATGGTTATTAATTACCCTCTGGTAATTTAACATAGCTATTGAAAATCACCATGAATAGGTAAATAATCTATAAATGGGCCATTTTCAATAGCTATGTTAAATTACCAGAGGGTATAATTATCAAAGAAATAGACATAGAGCTATGACTATGAAACTATGTGATAGTTTTGATTGTAGTTAAACTATGTCATAGTTGCATTTCTACATATATATATACACAGTATATATATTCCATATATCACAATATATACTATAACTCCATAAATATAGCATATAAATAAATGACATCCCACCCATTTATGGTAATATGTGGGGATGGTATTTTAATGTATTTTATCAACTTTACCACATTCCCTATGAAATCCTATGAAAATAGACTTGGTCAAACCAGCAGTTTCTCAAAGTGGCGGAATCCCCAGGTCATCCATAACTTGGATAATTTGGGGGTAGCCTGTGCCCCGCAAACCCCGACACACCTGGAGCCTAAGGATCCCTGCCACCCACCTTGGCTAAGGCCTTCTGCTGCTTCCGTTTCTCAGCTTCGCGCTGCTTCTCTCGGTTGGCCTTCGTCTGAGAAAAACCCCGTGGGATTTTCGGGGAGTTTTTGGCGGTAGAGCCAAACAGACACCCAGTGAAATCCGATGGACTCTACACACACACACATATATATATATATATATGTGTGTGTGCATTATATTATATAATCTATCTATAGGTATAACAAATCCAATATTATATATATATGTATATATATTATACATGTCAAGTATACATGTTCTTTAAAATTCTTTCCTTCAGTGAGCTGCCCTGAAATGCTAAGGAATCAGCGGTAAATTTCAATAGACAACTTGGACCGGTTTTCGGATCTCAGGGAAGACTTCCAGATTTGTGGCACAGGGCCGCTGAAATTTATGGGTTTCAACTCCAAAATGACCAGATTATGCCAAATTCATATCTAAAAAGCATCTAGAAAGTCATCTTTGGGATATATTTTGGGATGATATTTCTGTGGAAAAACATCGCAACTTCGAAGCTCTGGCACCTTTTCGATGGCTAAGGATCTCTCCTGGACCAAGATGCAGGTGGAAACCATTGATTTTTTCCATGGAATATGGGGGGTTCCTGTAAAATTTGCCCTGAAACCAAGTCATTTTATTTTTAACGATATTTAACCATCCTACAGTTAAAACATCGCTGCAACCCTGACGTTGCGCCGCGTCTGACTTCAGGTGGCTATGAAGATAAAGTTGATGTTATCACCCCGACCAACATATTGTTCATAGGGGGTGGCGAATTTCGATCCCTTGTGAAGATAAAGTTGATGTTATTACCCCAATCAACATATTGTTCATAGGGGGTGGCGAATTTCGATCCCTTGTGAAGATAAAGTTGATGTTATTGCCCCAATCAACATATTGTTCATAGGGGGTGGCGAATTTCGATCCCTTGTGAAGATAAAGTTGATGTTATTGCCCCAATCAACGTATTGTTCATAGGGGGTGGCGAATTTCGATCCCTTATGAAGATAAAGTTGATGTTATCACCCCGATCAACATATTGTTCATAGGGGGTGGCGAATTTCGATCCCTTGTGAAGATAAAGTTGATGTTATTGCCCCGATCAATGTATTGTTCAGAGGGGGTGGCGAATTTTAATGTGATGATAATCATGATGTGATGATGTGATGATGTGATGATGTTGATGATGATGATGATGATGATGACGATGATGATGATGATGATGATGATCATCATCATCATGATGATCATGACGATTGTAAGTGTGGAGCAACGTCCGGGTTGGGGCGAACATGTTAAAACTAGATATCAGTGAAAACATTGCTAGAAATGCGCTGAAACAACCAATAAAATGAATCAGCATGGTAAATAGTCACTTGGCATATGTGAGACTATGATCTATAAATAATCTATGGTGGAGCAACATCATTAATCCCTAAGTTGAACCTTTCCCAGTCACAGCTGAAGAAATGGGATTGCTTGGATCGTACTTGGATCACGATTGGAGGATCATCCATCCATCTTGGTAAGTGGCTAATAACCCGAAAATCTTAGTGGCTTAGTAAGTCCCAAAAACAATGGGATTCTCCCATCAACGGCAGAATTTTCCATGGAATTTTCAGTGGGATCATCGGCAGGATCTCCTGCACCAGTTGCCAGTCTTCGGGCTCAAAGTGCCGGGCGAAGTCGCCCGCATTTTCCGCCAGCTCTCGGGCTTGCGCCTGGATTTTTCAACACAGAGAGATGACCGTGCGACTGGGCGAATAAACATCCCATTCCCAGCTATTTTATGGGTCCCTAGGGTGCCAGGGTTTCTCCTGCTAATAAAAAAAACATAAATCATAAATCAGGGAAAAACTATGGGAAACAATGGGATTATAATAAATTTGTTTATTGGGCTTCCAGATCTTCCGACCTCTGTGATGCCAATATGCTCCGCAACTGCTGTGCAGGTACAGGCCTCTGCGCAAGCAGAAAACCAGTGAAAGAGGAAAAGGCCATGTTTGATTACCGGAGGGTGAGTACCCTCTGGTAATTTAACATAGCTATGGAAAATCACCATTTTTCATGGGAAAATCCACTATAAATGGTTATTTTCAATAGTTATGTTAGTTTACCAGAGGGTATATAAGTTTCCAAATTCTAAGGGGGGCCCCGGGCCCTGTGATTGTTCCTCTTCGCTAAGCAAGGCTACACTGTTACGCTCTCCAGTGGCATTGGTGGTAAAAGCGCCGAATCACAGAATCACTGTGGAAAGTCGCATGGGAAAGAACATAGTCCTGGGAAGACACCATCAATAGGTCAACGATCCATATATATATATGTATATATATATATAATCCATATATTATCCATATATATATATATGTATATATATGTATATATATATTATCCATATATTATCCATATATTATCCATATATATATATCCATATACTACCCATATCATCAGCTATCAATGGGCCATAGTTTCCATAGCTAAGGTCAAGGCGTACGACAGCACTGGAGCATCCTGGGGGCCAGTCCCATGGCACCAAAACCTGGGTCCCACCTGGGAAAATCCATTGTTTGGAAGGGGTCCATCGGTTCGGTTACCCTCTGGTAAATTAACATAGCTATGGAAATTCACCATTTTTAATGGGAAAATCCAATCTAAATGGCAATTTTCAATAGCTATGTTAGTTTACCAGAGGGTACATGACAGACTTCCGTTGTTTGCTACTTTTTGCTCGTTTTTGCTGGTTGAATTCCATGTTTTGCTGGTTAAAAAAATATCAGAGGTTTTCCGTGACAAAACAACATGTGTTCAGGGTTAAATGCTATGTTCCATTGCTAAAACACATTCTCCAGGTGACATTCCGTAACTGGTTGGTGGTTTCAACCCCTCCGCAAAATATGATTTCGTCAATTGGGATGATTGTTCCATTCCCAATATTAATGGAAAGTCATCATAAAAGCCATGTTCCAGTCACCACCAACCCATACTTCTCTAAGTTTTCCGATTTGCTCCATGCAATCGATAGGGGCTCCAGCTTCGCGGCTCCTGTAACACTGGAGCTCGTGGAGCTGGTCGAGCCCTAGCTGGAGCGACTTGAGGCTCCTGTCATAAGAAGATCAAGGGGCTGAGCCAGGGAAAAAATGTCTGATGTGACGTGGAATCTCTATGGAAATATATTTTCAGATCTATGATCTGTATAGGAATTTAGGGTTTCAATATGATGTTTTGTTTTCCAAAAATGAAGGATTTTGTGTGTGCTAATCATCAAAAATGGGGCTTAACATGGCATAACCATCATAACATGGAGATCATATTAAACACCCGTCAATATGTTCTCCCAAAACCACTAGAGCCATTATCAATGGCCATTTCAGGAACCTAAATTGGGGATACCTAAGATATATAAGGCCTATGTAAGGCCTATGTAAGGGAATATCCCCATAAAATATGGTCGTATATGGTACAGTACCTCCATTTTAGGATCCTGAAATTCCCATTGACATTATGATCCAAGACGTTCCGGGCCCTAGGGTAAACGGTAAAAAAAAAAATGGAGAACCCATGGGGAAAGCCGTTTGGGAAATGATCTACACATGGTGGGCTTTCCTGGGTTTTCCACATACGTCTGTTTGTTTACGGAAGGTGATTTATATGCGTACATACATTTATATAAATAATTTACATCATATAAATATACATGTTTATTCATTTATCTATATTATTGTTTCTAGATCTATATGTATTCTATATTTTTTGACCTTTTCAGGTTGGGTGGAATCTCCTATTTCACGTGGTTATAACAGGTTGGGCCCCCGGGCCCCAGATCCCAAGCTAGTTCTCCCAGTTATCCATCGGGTGCGTGGATGTATTACCCAACATGCCAGTCATATCAATGGCCATTGCAGGATCCTAAATTGGAGGTACCTAACATATATAAGGCCTATGTAAGGGAATATCCCCACAAAATATGGCCTTATATGGTACCGTACCTCCATTTTAGGATCCTGAAATTCCCATTGATCATATTCTGGTTGGTGGTTGACCATGGTTGACCTAACCCTCTGAAAAATGATGGAGTTCGTCAATGGGAAGGATTAATTATCCCATATATGAAATGGACATAAATGGACAAATAATCCAAATGTTCCAAACCACCAACATGCCATTCGTATTCTACTCGTATTCCATAGTTCTCCCATGTTCTACCCTGATTTTTCCACCCCAGCTGCACCAATCTCCTCAACAGGGGGTGCTTGCGCCTCTGCGCGCACCTTTGAAGGTTGGGATTGGACTTCGAGGACCATCCGACATGGGATGAACACGGCTGTTTTCTTGTGGAACATTGAGATTTAACCAGTGAAAATGGGGATTAAAACCATTCAAAATGTGGATTTCCTGGGCCTGGGATATAATGGGGATATCATGAGGTGCAACTAAGCAACAATATGAATCAATACGTTACATGGCTGTGTCTGACAAGAACGGATTAATCCCCCATGATTCTTGTTCGCCCTCCTGGTTCAGCGAAGGCTGAAACCAAGGAATGGGGTACCCTATTTTCAGACAAACCTATAATATGGAATTACCCTCTGGTAATTTAACATAGCTATTGAAAATGGCCATTTCTAGTGGATTTTCCCATTAAAAATGGTGATTTTCCATAGCTATGTTAGTTTACCAGAGGGTAATATGGCTGTAACTTGACACGAGGCACCTGAATTGCATAAGCCCCGTCACACGGGACAGCCATGACCAGGATTGATCAGCCCTGATGATCCGAGCGTGGATTCAACGTCATCAAAGACGTGTGGACCCGACGAAGATCTACGAAGCAATCAGCCCCAGATACCCTTCGGCCATCAAACATGGCTAGCTAGGAAATCCCCGATGGAACTTTGTAGCCTTGAAAGTCATCAAACTAAATGCTGGATTTTCCAGCAAGCCATGGCTGGAAGGTCACCCCAGGCCCTGTTTCGGCGAGTCCAACCTGTGCGGCCATTTGCGCTTGTCTCAATGCCGCTGGTGGCGGCTGTTTGGGATAGCCACCCACTGGGGACGCCTGCGGCTGACACAAGGCCACCATAGGAAAGAAGTACCACCAGGATCAATCATGTCCCCTACCAAACTAAGCTTGTTGGGTACCCGAATTTCAGAGACATCCATATCTCATATTTTTGGTTTGTGACGTCCTATATATATATATATATCTCTCTCTCTGTGTGTGTGTGTCCTGATTATATCCCGCTAAACCAGCATTTTCCAGAATGAATTCGCGGATGAACACCTCTCCGCCAATGATTTTTGTTGGCCCTTCCGAGCGCCGGGACACCGGGACACGCCAGGCACCTTGCTCACAGCTGGGCTGGGCACCTTCACAGTGGACTTGGCCTCCGCTACAAGTCAGTGAGCTGGGAAAGCCCCTATAAATCAAGGTGTAGCTGGGAAAATCATCTATAAATGGGGGAAAAACAGGAAACCACGGAGCTGATTACTGGTGCAATTGCAGAAAGTTGATAAGAAGTCTGGTTGGGTCTGGGTCTGGACATTGTGTCACAGCCTCATCATCCTCATCTAGAAGCCACAAACCGGTTGGATCATGCCAGATGTGGTGGGGAACCGCTGGCACATGATATACCAACACACCTGCCCGTGGACTCAACACCATCACAAAATCCTCAAACTATTCAGGCCACCTGTTAACCCATCCTCCGAAATGGATGGAGGTATACCCTCTGGTAATTTAACGTAGCTATTGAAAATGGCAATTTATAGTGAGTTTTCCCATTAAAAATTGTGATTTTCCATAGCTATGTTAGCTTACTAGAGGGTAATTCTTGGGTTTATCACATTAGCCAAGGTCAATAAGGATGTGATGGTATAATTTTTCTTATCTATTCCGGCAGTCGAAAATGGCAAGTAAACCATGTCATGTCATATCGGCGATTCTCCTGTGTCTGTGTATGTATGTATGTATGTATGGATGTATGGATGGATGGATGGATGGATGGATGGATGGATGTTATACATATATATATATATATATCTATCTAAAAGAAACGTGTAATCTTCCAGCCAAACATGTGTGATCTCTTATCGAAAGTTAGATTCTTTTCTACTGGGTGCTAAAGCCATATCTTTTTTGATGGGTATGTCTGAAATATGGCGCCCCCCAATTCATCCCGTAGTTGATCATCAATTTCCCCCATTGGCGGCCCGCCATATCTTGGTTTCTCCGTGGGTTCCATAAAAATTGCAATCACCAAAGGGGAAATCAGCAAATCCATCAAAAATCCATCAATTTTGCAGGAAAGGGTGATTTAAAAAAAAAACATTGCTGTTGCTTGAACTCCTATCATCTTCTATCATCCACCTGGATAGGTAAAAATATGTCACCAACCGGAAATTCTCTGCCAGCAGTTTGGGATGGTTCAACCATTCTAATCATACATATACTATCATATACTATACTGTTCTAGCCACGTCGCGACTTGGTTAAATCTACATCATCCATTCTCTCCCAATGCCCCCAGTGTATCACCATGTTTGTTGGTTTTTTGTCACCTTTTTTGATGGTTGAATCATCATGTTGTGTGTATTAAATTATATCATCCTCCATCATCCATCACCATGTTTGATGTCCCCAAAGCTTTGCCAAAAAGATAGAAACCTCGAACATATGGTGGAAAAAAAAAACTTTCGGCAGGTTTTTGGGTGGTTACTGGATATAACTATATCCATCTATATCCCATTATATCATATTATATCCCCATATTGTTGGTTATATCCCAAGCATATCGCAAATCATACCCGATTAAAGCCCATTAAATCAACATGTTTCATATAAAATTCCCATTGCATCATCATTAACATCCTAATAAAACATCTCTTAATCCTATTGAATAGCAATTCTTGAGAATTCCCATGTCATTCCCATTACATCCCATTTGTTCAGCGCATCCATCTTGCAAACCGACGATTTCGCGCCTTGGCTTTGGCTATTCTGGCCTCTGTGGCCACAGCTGCAGCACCCCTGGCCCAAAACAGAGCGATTTCTGCGGAGAAGAATGGAAAAAAGTGGGACATCATTAACTAGCTCAAAATATATGACTGGTTGGTGGTGCAATAACCATCTTGAAAAATATGACAGTCAATGGGAAGGATTATCCCATACATTATGGAAAATAAAAACTGTTCCAAACCACCAACCAGATTAACTATATAAGTATGGGTCAAAATCAAAGACTGGGGATCTAACATGGTCTAACAGACTTAAGTCGATCTTTAGTACCAACCATCCAATTATTGGACCCAATTTTGGTCGTAAATGTTCATAGATTGGGAAAACATGCCGGATTTCACATGATTTCACCCTAATTTTGATTGCAATTTCTCTAGCGAAAATGTTGGAATCCACCAGTGGATAAGATGGCTTTCCCATTGGTGGAGCCAGGTTTTTAGAGACCCACAACCTGCAGCGACCCGAGCCGACTGGTGAGTCTCTCTCCCAACCATTCCATGGGAATATCGGAATGTCAGATTTTTTTTTATGTGAAAAATAGTGATTTAATGGGATCTTAATGGGATGTGATTGGGGATATAATTACTGCGAATATAACCAACCACATGGGGATTTAATGGGAATATCATGTTTTTAAAAAACATGAGAGTGATTTTCCCTTCCCCAATATTCAAAGCCCCAGGGAACCGTGGTTTAGTAAAGGATATTGTTTGGGTCCACAACCATGCGTAATATTAGTGATTAGTGGGATGGTGGGGATGGAATTACTTAAAACTGTCGACGATCCTTTCTTGAATCATGTCAAACTGCTGCGTCATAGTGAGCCTACCCAAATAGTCAAATACCCCATCGTGATGTTCAAACAGCTCTGCACAAAAAAAAGTCAATGTGACTGAACAGAACGGCAGGATCTCCCGTGTTTGCTCTCTGTATCTCGAGAGCCCTGCCCTGTTAGGTCCGAGATAGTGTGATTCAACTCGCCAAAGGGAAAGTAGCGGAAATTAAAGCTACCCGGCTGCGGGGGTAGCATCTCCCTAGATCTCCCGATACATCCAGTTCCTGCGGGTAAAACCCAACTGTGCTTGGTGAAACCCAACTTGCCGGCACAAAACAAACACTGCCTCCCGGACTCGGATAATTTCAGGGTGGCTGATGGCATTGGATTTCTCCACTGTTTAGCCTCTGGTACGCTAACAAGTTTGCTATTGACCATCTATTTAGTTCGTTGATCTACCTACTCAAAATGTCGATTTTCCCATTTGCTATGTGGGTATGGATCAATACCTATTAATACCATTTTTAGGGGGATGAACATCCATAAATCCCAGCTATTTTGATGTGAACAGAAGGGGTACGAGGTTTTGACACACTGCCATGTTAGTTTACCAGAGGGAGTCACCCCCCGGCTTCTTTCTCCTCTTCCCGCCTCTCTTTCTCCTCTGACAGTGGGGCCACAGCCGCCGTGGCACGACGCTGTTGCTGCTGGTCGACCAGCATCCTGCGAGTACCCGGGGGTTTCTCACCAAAATAGCTGGCCCAAACATGGGATAATAGGTCTTGATCCATATATATAATTAATATGGTATATCAAGATGGGGACCAAAGCTATGTTAGCAGCTATATGGATCAAGGATGACAAGTATCAAGATGGGGACCAAAGCTATGTTAGCAGCCATGTGGGAACAAGGATGACAAGTAACAAGTAGATTGACTGCTTGGAATAAGCAAGCCTGATACTTCCATGTAACTGGCGGATTATAATCACAAAGTGGATGATTGAACCCTTCTTCACTAGAATACGAGTAGGTTTAGAATAATTCCCTGACTGATCATATCACACATCAATCATTTATATTCACCCCTTCGGGAATTCACTGTTTTTGTGGGATGATATGATCGCTGCTTATGCTTTCCCAGCGGCTCAGTGGCCCCGGGGCCTCGCTTTGTCCACTTTTTGCTTCCCTTCTTCGTAGTTCCGCTTCAAGACTTTAATTTCATCCACCGAAAACCTGGCTGAACTGCAACATCTGCAACTGAGCATCACTAATGGGATGAACCAAATGAACCAAATGATGGACCGAAAAAAATCCATGTTGGACTCCACTCAAAACTCCTCCAAGAATCCAAGAACCGAAGACGTCAGCTGAGTCTCCGCACATCTTTTTGCCCTTTTCCCATCCTCAGCAGGGCTCGGATCAGACCTCCGTGGCCAGCTGGCCCTGGAGCCTTCAGAAATTTCATAGAAAACGCGGGGGGCCAGGAAATCCCGAAAGGGCCAGTTGGAAAGTGCCGAACAGGAGAAATATTGAGAAATCATCTTTCCAAACAACAGATTTCATGGGTGTCATCAACTGGTAATGCAACTTCTCCAGTGCCACAAGACCACACTCTGGTGTCAAAATAGCTGGGATGGTCTCAATAGTCTTGACCCATCCTCACTATGACGATGACAACGCTCAGCCCCTGACGTTCGTAGTTCTTGGTGGCTTCCTCTGCGAACACATCATTTCTCAGATTCCAAAGGAAGCGCTTTGAGAACATCTCAGAATTCCACATGGAAATGTGGTTTGAAATGCTGGATCAAAAGCTTCCGGATTTGACTGAACCATTTTCCAAGGGTCCCTGTCGCTGGTTCCACCCAGAGCAGCTCCTCGAGAGCTTTCTCAGCCTTGACTAGGTCTTGTCTAGCCTGGATGGTCAAGCCATGCACATGGGATCCACATGGGATCCCCCACATGGAGGGAACAAACCCCAAATGTCAACTCTATTGACCCTCCAGATTAGGAGAGTTTCTTGGGCTCAGAAGTGCCCAAAACCCAATTTCGAATCTTTGATCCCCTGCAAAAAAACACTTTAGTGGGCGGTAATCTGCCAATCCAATCCAATCCAATCCATCTTCCCTTCAACAGGATGAATCAAAATCATCCGAAAGTAGGGTACCATACCTCTAAATCCAGTGGTTTATCATCATGTTCCACCTTATAAAATGGCCATGGATTGGAGGTGTGATACCACCTTTTTCAGACCCATATATTATATATTATCATATTTTTCCTTAGATACATCTGATTATATCACCATGAAATACCCTCTGGTAAACTAACATAACTATGGAAAATCACCATGTTTAATGGGAAACTCCACTATTTCTATGGCCATGTTCAATAGCATTTTGTATGTTTACCAGAGGGTAAACATCCATTTTCCTATGGTTTTCCTATGGTTTTCCTATGGTTTTCCCATTAAAACCTCCATTTTCCTATGGTTTTCCTATGGTTTTCCCATGAAATCATGGTAGAAATTCCCGTGTTCAATGGTTCAATCCCCGTTGAGCCGGTCTCCTGGGCTCCCAGGCACGTCGGACGTGCGCGGGCTCCTCCTTCGCCTGTGCGCCCTGGACAAAAGGACTTCGCGCAGCTACGTAGCTGGGTAGTGACATCAATGGCCATTATGGATGGTTTATAATGGACAATCCATCTAATGGATGGATTTTTTCTGGGTTTTTGTAGGGTTTCTGAACTAAAAATAATCCATAGTTAATTCGTATGGCTGGTATTTTTCCCATAATAATTGGGAATGGAACAATCATCCCAACTGACGAACTCCATCATTTTTCAGAGGGATTGAAACCACCAACCAGTCAATGGCCATGACTCAGGAACCGAGAAAGATTGGAGGTACCCATATATAAGGCCTATTTTTCAGGCCTATTTTTAAGGGAATATCCCGAGAAAATATGGCCTAAAATATGGTACTAACGTACCTCCATCTGTTGGATCCTGGATTTCCCATTGATGAAATGTTCGTTGTGCTTATACATGGGATGTTGTTGGATATATATATATATGATATTGGACATGGTCCATGTATAATAATTTATATACAATGGGACAAATAAATATATTTATATATATAGGATAAATCCGGTTGCAACTTACTATAATCCGGGTCCCAAATATGTACAAATACCCAACAAAAAAAGGTTTGTGGTGGGCGTTTAACTGTTTCCCGTTGCTAAACATGCAAAACATGTTCATGGTTCTATAACTGTCTATAACCCAGTTCAAAGCAGCACAACCACATTAAAAGTGAAGGTAGAAGTTCACTGACTGACTTTAAGACACGGATAAACCGCAGTTGAAATATCCCATCTCACCACGGCACCACCTGGCAAAGGGTACCTACCATGTATACATATATACAGGTACATATATACCATATAAATATATATATATATATGTAAAAATAAATATATAATATAATAGATTTAATAGATAGAATATGATAGAATATAACTACAATTACAATATTCAATATTATATCTATACATATATAATCATATATATATAAGGCCCATTTTCATTGGGCAATGTAAGGGAATATCCGCCTCATCCCAGCCGCTCGCCTCCACCCCTCTCAGCAACTCTTGGAGCTTGTTTCTTTTCGCTTCGGCCCCTGGCGTAAACCGTGGCGGTTTGGCCGTGATGGAAGAAGCTGGAGCCTTGCCCCAATAAGCCGAGGCAAAAATGGAACTTTTGGGTACTTTTGGGATCGAAATCATGGACAATAAGCTGGGTGAAAAAGGATAAAGAAGACATGTTCATCATTTAATTAGTGTCATGGATCTTGATCGTTTGCATCATTTGCGCTGTGGAAAGAGGAGTACGGCTACTCAACAATCATTTGCCTGGCGGGGCAAACAGTTCATTCTCAAAATCATGAACTACCCTTGGCAACCATTCACCCAGTTACAGTATAGTTTTGGGGCTTAATGCAGTTGCATATGGGGTGCTACGATATGCTACGTGTAACAGCCACAGCAGCTTGAGTTGTCCTGCCTTTGCTGCTGTCATCCACTGACTTGATTTGCACCTGAAGGAACCTGTCGGCGTCCCCAAAATCTGGCGGACATGTTGGTGCTTCATCTATCAATGGATTGGTTTGTTGGGGAAAATCTACAGGAAACCATGGTTTTTACATGTTTTTACCATCAAATATAGGGCTTTCCTGTAATTTTTCCCATCATCCAATTCTATGAATCTATTTTCATCTTAATTTCAGTGTTCCGATTGAAGATGTCCACCCCTCAGAAATCGGGGGGAATGAACCCTATGGCTAGCAACGCAGAAAACGCCACGGTAATCTTGGACTTTGTAGTTGTCCCCGCGAGTATCCTAAGAGCCTTGCTGCAAACACGTTGGAAAAACACTTCATGTGAGTAGTGAAACTGAGTGGCTTTCTCCATCAGTTTTTGGAGGGTTTTTGGCACACCATCTCCCCAGTCTTGCTGGTTACTCTCCATCTCTCAGTTCTTAGTGGTTAAAGCCGTTAAACCTCCAATGTTTTGCTCAACATTCTCATTGTCGCTGGTATGGACCAGCTGGTGGTTTCAAATGGAGTCAAGTGAACCATTGGACCACAATCATCAATCGTTTTGGACCATCATTCTAACATTTCTCAATTTCAAATGCAGTTAATGCAATCCAGATTTTGACCCATATCTCCAAATGAATCCAGATTTACTGTAGAAATGAGATCCAATATGGCTCCAGATTCAACTCCAGATTCTCCAGAAATGGGCCGCCCCACTCCTTGGCCACCGTCTTCTCGAAAGATGGAAGACCAGAGCCAGCGGAGGCCTGCAGCTCCTCGAAGAGGGCTTTCTTCACCTCAGCCTCTGTGGCCAGGACGGCCGTCTGCTCATCATCAGGGCTCTTGACGCCTTTGATGTGCTCCACCTCTGCGGTTGAGGACCGGTGAGTCATGGGGGTGAAGGCGGTGAGATGGGGACGGAAACATGTCATGGGGCCATGGGGTCACTGAAAAACGATGAGAAGCCTCTGGGAAAACACATGCCTGGCACTGGAACATCAAGATTTTTTTAAGTGATCTAAAGTGAAATCATCTAACAAAGTGATTTCGCCTTGCCAGTTCGGAGCAAGACGGCAATCAAACCTTCAGCAAAGATTGGTTGCTGGATATATCTTTAGGATCGATGTAATGAGTAGTATCACTATGTATCACTCTTTTCTGCACTATTCATGTGATTGCCCCCACTGGTCCTCAAAACCCAAAATGGCTCAAGAAAAGTGGGCTTGATGTCTGAGCTCAGCTCATCTGAGCCATGCCCTATCCTCAACACCAGCGATTGCCCCAATCCAAATTCTTGGTCGAAGTCCCCATTGCTGCTGAAGTCCATATTCCCATCCCCTAACCTACTAACCCCATGATGTCGTCCTCTACATCCACCATATTCCACCATGGGGACGCTACCCGGCCTCTTTGAGGCGTGCAATCAGCCCACAAAGGGACAACTCACTGATGGACAGGGGCGACATGTTCGACACGACGTGCCACGGTCGATGCGGAGGGTTCTGGAGCTCTTGTGCTGTGAATTTTCGGTCCACACTGTATGAAATGGAAACAAAAACAATCCCCCTCTCCATCGAGGTTCAGAGATAAAAGACTATAGTGACTTAATCCATTTTGTCATGTCCAAGGGCTGAGAATCTGAGGACAAAAATATGGATTTCTGAAGGGTCTAAAACGGACCAACCATCTGGGTTGGTAACCTCCAGAAGATTTTTGATAGCAGCAGGGCAGCTACCTGGCTGCAGATGCTGCAGCTTAGAATGGTCAGACAGATTGCAGTGCTGTGGTGGAGCTCATAGCTAGAATCGCTGACGAGTTGAGAAATTGAAATTCTGAGTTGTCATCTTTGTTTTTCAATTTTCAGAGCTGAGACAGCAGTTCCGTAACACAACTATCACTGGTTGAGCCACCTATGATGAAGTCTTTGGGGACAATCCGAGAAAACAAAACCACAGCTGAGTTCGTGGTAAAATCCCATTTTTTCAATGGAAAAAACATTGGAAGTTTCCCCGGCTGAATTTTCAGAGGGCCCCTCCAAGGATCCACCAAACTTTATGGATTCAGACCATTTCAGAACTGCCCCTGCCCGAAGATCCAGCGCGACCAGGATCTTTTTTCCGGGAGCTTTTGTCCCATTGCGCAAGTAAGGATGGAAGGATGCGGCAAAGTTGAGATGTCAGCTGCACTCTGAAATTGCGCTGTGATCCATACATTTCCGCTAGAATTCTCGCAGAAATGTTGAAAATACAATGTCTGATTTCAGTCACTATTTCAATCATTTTGCTCCCAGTAGTGACACATAATGATACCTTGATACATACCTATTTTGCATGGAACATCACCCCCAACAGCGATGTTTCAGGGGTATTGTCACTCATCAGCAGGAGAAGCTTGGAAGCCAACCAGGAGGCTTGGAGCCGCTTCCTGTGCTAACCAGTTGGCTGATTGGTGAAGAAAAAACCATTCGAAAATGGAGATTTCAGCATTGAAACATGTGAGATTTAATGGATATATCATGATATATCCAGCAAACAATGGAATAATCAGGGTTGCTCCCTGGCCACATCTGGCCACCCAGATCTGCTTGAGATTTTTTGGGGTAGAATTCAGAATGGCCCGATCAAGAGGTTATAAGAATGGAGCTGGCATCATGTTATTAGTTGGGAATTGTCGCAGGATTTTCATGGGGACTTTGAATGACGGTTTTGGGTATTGGGTTCCTGGCGCTGGCCACCCATTCCAGTCTTTCCATACTCAAAATCAGGGGCCCAACAAAGTTGAGCATGAAAACCTCGGGGATGTGTGGATGTGGCAAAAATGAACTGATCGGGCTTCAGGTGTCCATTTCATAGCCACTTCACTATACACATGTCGGAAATATGCAGCTACACTAAAACAACTTCAACGAAATGCACCCAGAAACTCAAAGCATTTCTAGTTCCATGTGGTTTGGGAAAGGATTCGCAACATTTTTCGGGATCATTTCAGATCCCATGGACATTCAAACCCGGCAGCACGGTACCCCACAATAGAGGGCTGAACCGTGCTGAACCGTCGAATCCCTTCCAGACCTATGGGGGTGCCGTTCCACTAATTTTTGTGGGTCAAAGTTGACCATAACTGTGGGGGTTCCATCTCCGAAATTATGGACCCCAAATTCCATATAACTTATGCTTATATAACCAACTTTTCCATTGATCCAAGAATATATACGGTTACCATATAATATTGTAACATATTGTAACATATTGTAATTATATCACTATAGGACTATAGTAGTCTATAATCATAAGTAAAATATTATATAATATTATATAACTATACTTGGATCTGAACATCCCATAGCTATACCATGCCATTTCCACCCATTTCCGCTAGTAGCCTCCCCGTCGAGCATAGCCATCCACCATCACATGTGGCACATCCACCTGGCAATCCATCCCCGGTGATTGGCTTGGCCACATCACACCTACCCTCTGGTTATGACTAACATAGCCATGGTATAGATGGCCCATAGATTTATAGATGGTTTACCTATATTAATAGCATGGTGATGTTCCAGTTCGCTAACTGTGAATGTCATAACCAGAGGGTACCACCTTTTTTTTGCCTTGGAAAATCTTCGAAACAGCCCACCCTTTCGCAGCACTTTTTTGTTACACCAACCTCTATCGGAGCGTGTTGTTACACCTACCGACCCAGGTCCGCCTCAGCCGGTGTTTCCTCGAAACCTGGGCGGGGTGTCGAGGATTTTCCCAGCGATTCATCTGTAAACCTCCATTTTTGCTCGGAGACTTCAAGATTTCCAGATTTCACGGTTTTATCATGTTTTATATGCTTGATGACAGCACAACGCGGGTATTGTTGGATGTTAGGATGAAAATCACCTAGAAACAAATAATATGACCAGTACATACTAGTAACATCTAGTAACTAATATAACCTCAAAGAAAGTCATTGCTTAAGGGGCAACATCCACCAAATTCCAACAACATCGAGTCGTGGGACGGCATATCACTGCCCCAAACATGCAGACAAGTTTGTGTAGAGAAATTAGAGAAAAAATATCAAGCCTGGATTAACAAAACCCCTTGATTCATGCGGGGGGTACCGGGTTTCACTTCTTGAAACTATCACTATTCTAGGGGCCACCGATTTAACATTCAACTTGACAGATCAATCCCAGTAAGAAGATAAAGAAGTGGTTCGCTTACCATACTATACACTTTCCCACTGGTTCTGCCAACACTGACTTTCCGACTGGTTCTCATTCATGTGCCATTGTTTTATCTCACTGTCACTGCAATTCCGTCCGCGATACGGCGTCATAAGTTAGTGGCCACTGCCAACCCATCATTCCACCCTTGTGGTACAAAAGGAATTCAACGGATGCTGGTATTTTCATATCCCATAGGATCCATGGTGCTGCTATATATGATTATATATGGTAACATGGATCCCATCAATATACCCCAGTCATGTTAGCATATATACCAGCACCATGGATCCTATATGATCCTATGGGTATCTCTTCATCATTTCGTTACAGTACCAATCGATGTTTTTTAAAACCCGCCATTTCGCCCATCCCAACGGGGGTTCCCCAGCAATTGGTCCATCCCGGTCCCCCGGTCCCCCGGTCCATCCCGGTCCCCCCACCCGTTCGTGCGAATAGATCATCCGTCTCCGTCTCCAACGGCACACGCGCGTGAAATGCGGGTGGCGCAAGAATTCGAGTCTTGACCTCAGCGGAAAGAACAAGTTGAGGATTTGACATGATTTGACTGATTTGACATAATTGGTGTTTTTTTCTCCAAAACATTATAGTGATTGGATTATCCATCAAAACTTGGATTTGTTTTCTCCAAAATATTGGTGAATGTTGAAAACAAATCGGATTTTGGGCCCCGAAAAATGAAAAAAAATAAAAAAACAATTGATTTGAGATAATTTAACCAAAATTAGGATGTCACCTCAAAAAAAAAAACGGAACATGTGGGAGTTAAATGGGTTCAAGCAAGCATTATATAGCAATTCACTTGGCAAAAAACAACAAAATGTGGATTTCGTATAATGTCATCAATAATGAATACGGAATAAACCTGGCAGCCATGCAAACGGACCCCCCATCACAAAGTATCATACAATGATATTCCACGACTGAACCACGGATCCTGCCACGCCAGAAGCCCCCCTAAACTCAACAAATCAACTACCCTCCAGTCATCTGACATGACATGGCGGTGGCAAAAAGAAACCCTTAGTTGAAAAAGGGAGATTGGAATCATCCCTTCGATCATCGCAGAGGATGTTCATGGATTTTCAAATGATTTTCACCCGTTCCAGCAATAACTGAATCATATTTTCATCATATTTTCATCAAATCCTCAAGTTGGCACCAAAATCAAAGACCGGTCGGCCATGGTCGGTCAGCCGGTCGGTCAGCCATGGTCAGCCCATCCTTTTCGCCAAGGCAGAGCTTTGCTGCCGACAGCTGGCGACTTGGCAGAAAGTATGGTTTTGTCTGAAAGAATGGATTCAAAAAGGACAAATTTCCTGGGCCAATTCTTCAGACAAAGCCATACCTACAGATTCAATATATATATATATGGTTTCTTCAGGCAGGCGTTTGGGTTTTCAACCATTTTTTCACCTGCTCTTTTTTCAGCCATGTCTCCATGTTCTGCTAAAAATCACAGTTCACAACCTATCCACCATGGACATCCGACCACGGACATCGATTCATCGATCCAGGAGCTTTCGCCTCGATCGATCCAGGCTACTGCGATCGGATCTGCATCCTTGGATTCTCTGATCCGGACACCATCGAGACAGCAAATCCAACACACAGCATTCAGAAATCCATAAAGAAATACCATTAAAAAAGGTACATTGCCAGGTACATCATCATAATTCATCTAAAGAATTGCAATTTTCTGAAAAATCCCAGCCGAAAAAAACCTCCATTGATAGTGGATTTCCATGGATTTCCCGATATTTTCCTATGAAATCCCAGCAATCCAGATCAACAATCCATTTTTCTACTCCAAGCATCTGAAGAATCACCATCCATTCCGTCTGCGGCGCCAGGGCCAGAATTCGAAGACAGCGGATCTTCGGGAAGGGAAGCTGAGGTGGACTGCTCACTCCCTCCTGACTGACCCTTTTTTGGACGGAGGTAGTTTTCCCGGCTGTGCCAAAAAGAGATGTGAGTCACCTTCTGGTAAACATACAAAGAACTACAGAAAATCACCATTCTTAATGGGCAAATCCACTATACATGGGCCATGTTCAATAGCTATGTTTGTTTACCAGAGGGTACAAAGATGCAACCTGATGTGCCTATATGATTTGATGCAATCATCAAGAACGGAAGCGCAAAAAAAGACGTGGTATTTCTCTGCCAGCTGGTGGTGACTATGGGTATACTTTCGCTGTGTCGCCAACATATGTTTTGGGGTTTGGTTTCCACAAGGCATAGAAGGCATAGGCACATAGACACTCTCAGCATCCACCAAAGGTCACATGCTCGAATTGTCCAAGTGCTGGGGGGGGTGGCAGCCTCTGGATCTTTCAAAGCTCATCTCTTTTTCAACACGATGCTTTCCACATTTCACCCAAAATTAAGTGCCCTTATTTTTACCACTCAAAACATGAGTCCCCCACCAGATCTCGAAACTGCAGTGTTCATCAAACCCTCGGCATGTCACGGCTCCTCCCAATAGACCGTGGTCACGCGTGAGAGCACCAGTAGATTTCTGAAGGCTCCGCAAGCTGCTTGGCCACTTGGGGCCATTTGCAGCACGCCGTTCTGCAGCAAGTCTTTGGGATGTTGGTCGTTCCCAAACTCCTCGGAACCAGGTCCAGTTTTTGGAACAGGCTGGGAAAATATCGTTAAAACCGGGGATGGTTTGCACATGTTCAAAGATCTTTAAACACCTTGATACATCTTTAAACATCTTTATATAATCATCTTGAACTTTAAACATCTTGAAACATCTTCGAACATATTCAAACTATTTCAAACTTGCAATGTGGTGCTCCCCGCCAGTGATGTTTACTGGTTAATCAGACCTCATTGACAATTAACATCAGATATATCTGCTATGCCCCTGAGTTTCTGCGATCCAGAACAAAATGGAAAAAGTATGTTACCACTGTTTTAGTCGGAATTCTCATTTACCGTTCTATCTTTTTGGGACTTGCTGAGTTGAAACTCAGCGAATTTCGCGACCGGGTTCCGCTGAAAAAACTGCCGGAGATCCACCAGGATGGCTTTGATGGGGACCTCCTTCTGAAACAAAAGCGTCAGGTGTTGATTCGCCTGAAGGTTCTTGGCCCAGAACCAGCCTTGGCATCGAAAAAACGCGCCACTTCGATGACCCAGAAATCTTCGTCAAGTGGGGTTAATAAAAAAGGAACCACCAGATGGAACCCTTGGAAACCTGGAAATGGAGGGTTTTTGTTGACATCATATATAATTATATAATCTATACCAGTCTGGAAACAGGCTATCTTTTCGGGGGTTGCTATACGTTTTGCATCGTTATACTATACGTTACAGTTACAATGATATTCTCGAGTGGGCTGGAGGAAAATGAGATATAATGAATATCGCCAAGACAGTTACCTGGCGTGTTGAAATTTGGCTCCATGGAAGCATTCCTTTCAAGTTCAAGTGGGTGAGTGGTACTTCCCGATCAGAACCCTTGCTTCTACTGAATGTGGACTCCCGTGTCCATGAGAGACTTGAGCAGGAGTCAGCGCGTCGTAAAGTCTCTTCTTAAAAAAAAATGTTGAGGAACGGTCGTTGATGAACCGATGAAAATCTGAATGACGCTACCCTCTGGTAATTTAACATAGCTATGGAAAATCACCATGCTATTAATGGGTAAATCCACTATTTCTATGGCCATTTTCAATAGCTTTTTGTATGTTTACCAGAGGGTACAGTAATACTTTAACCCAGCATCATAGGGAACCCGTCCAAGCCCAATTTGCTGGCATTCAACCCCCAACTGGTTGATACTTGGGGGATTGGCATTCTATTTTCTATATTGCACCACATTTCAATATACCATTGTACCATATTTATGCCATGTTAAACATCCCGCGTTTGATGGCTCATACCCATTTGATCGTATCTGCAACATGTTGTGACATATTCAACACGCCATTTTTGATGGTTACCCTCTGGTAAACTAACATAACAATGGAAAATCACCATTTTTAATGGGCAAATCCACTATAAATGGCCATTTTCAATAGCTATGTTAGTTTACCAGAGGGACCCTAAATTATTAAGGTGATGTTGTCTGGGAAGCCCCAAAACCTTTCATCAACTTCCCGGTCGGATCCGCCAGGCCGCATCTCTTGATCTTCTGCTTCTGGGGACTCGCGGAAAAGTCGCAGACGTCGTTCCGAGTCTGCGGGTCGCCCCCAGGAAAGTAGATGAACTGTGAGTCGTAGGTGGGGACGATGCTAAAGTTGCCTCAGAAGTCAAAAGAGCAGAAATGAGAACTACATGAATACTACCCTAAGAAGTAGGAACAACTATGAAAGGATGCTTTTACTTGATCTGGCACTGGTCCTTGGCAATCCAAGCAGAATAAAGACCTTGAACGGTGAAGGTGAACCGCTCGGAACGGAAGACATAAGTTGATTTTGAACCCACCCTAATCCGCCATCGCAAAAGAAAAAACGCAAAAAATTAGTTGCTGATTTGCCCTCTGGT
Organism: Cladocopium goreaui; assembly: GCA_947184155.2. Lineage (NCBI taxonomy): Eukaryota > Dinophyceae > Suessiales > Symbiodiniaceae > Cladocopium > Cladocopium goreaui. The sequence continues at coordinate 92,676 of CAMXCT020001235.1, forward strand.
AATTTAACATAATTAACCATGGAAAATATACAATCTTTACAAGTAAATCATCTAAATTGGCCATTTGCCACAGCAAACTGTAACCAATTATCAGAGGGTACCGGTAATTGCCATCCAGCCACGTGTGATGTTGGCAGGAGGGTTGTCGAAGATTGGACCTATACGAAGATGGTGGGGGGCAGGACATGGTAGAAGGTGATAACTTGAAATCGCTGGTACCATGGGTAGCGCTAGCCCAACTTGAGAAAAGACCAACCAAGAACTGGAGGATGTTGAGGTTCTTACCCTCTGGTAATTTAACATAGCTATTGAAAATGGCCATTTATAGTGGATTTTCCCATTAAAAATGGTGATTTTCCATAGTTACGTTAAATTACCAGAGGGATCCAGAGGGTAGCTACATATTAGGAACGCCGTCACGGAGAGATCCAGCAGCCCAGGGCGCCTTTGTCAAACTTCTTTTCCTGCAGGGATTGAAAGCCGCCGAGGGATCGAAAAATCCCCACCTCGCTGCCGAGGGTGAAATCCCATGTTCCCCTGGGAAACCAATGAGTGAATGAGTGGGATAGATGAGATGGATAATCTATCTATATCTATATATGTAATATATTCCATATATATATATATATTACATATCATATATATATATCGTCAATTACCAATGAGTGGGGTAGATGAGATGGTTAACCAATGTGAATCAATTCGAAAACCATCCGGGAAAAAAAAAAAACATCCTGACAGTAGGGACAAGCATCCAAAATGTTTAATAGATGTTCAAAATACTTCTTGCACATATCACGCCAACACCGCAGGCACTTGCATGTTCATCCCCCATTGAGATGGTCCCCACGGTCTTGAAGTATGCATCCATCATGGAATTCCATGTTTAAAATCGCCCACACTTCGCACACTTCGCACACTTCACTTCCAGCAGAGACCAAGGCACATGTTGAAATAACGAGCTGTGACTCTTCCAGTATTCAATCTTCTTCCCCTGTGTCATGGACAGCACCTGCACCAAAGGTGCACCAAATGATCCAAAGCTGCGACGCTGGAGCAAACCATTGGGGCACAATAGAAACGAGATCGTAGAATATCATACCCTCTGGTTATGACTAACAGTTTGCCATGGTATAGATGGCTCATAGAAATAGATGGTTTACCTATTAAACATGGTGATTTTCCATGGCTATGTTAAATAACCAGATGGTACTACTGCAATTCATCCTAGAAAACAATGAGAAGACATTCAGGTTGGGACTCGATGTAATGTCATGAATTCTGAACGAAGCAACTTTACCGCTATTGGTAGGATTCACCTTCAATCAAGATATTGTAGCCTCTCGGCTTCTCCCCCAACTTGCACGACAACAAAACTCCATGCTACAGAATAACAACCAGGCACCCATTGGCCCAGCAAAATGTCGCAAGGCATTTGATCATAGAAAAGCAGCAAGAACTGCGCCAAACGCGTCCTCTGCGACGCGTCCAAGCGTCCAAAGACGGGATGTGTTGGGGTTAATTTACCACCAAGAACCACGGTTAATGTGGGGCTCATCCACCATCCATTCCTCCAGCATGTGACCCCTAAAACCACAAAAATCTCCCGGGGACAAGCACGAAATTCCTCGCTTTTGGGTATGACATGGTACCCTTTTGGATCAAGGTTTACCCAAGTCATGTTGCAAGCTATACTCCGCTTCTGCTCAAAAACTTCCCCATCTTTTGAGGTTCTTTTGGAGCTCCTAACTGCTCCCTCTAAATCTGAAGATTGTTTACATGTTAACATGTTTACCAAGGATGAATAAATCCCGCTGTTGAAAATATGGGTGAGTTGTCAATCTTGCTATCCAATCCCTTGGAGTCCATTGGAGATGGCTTGGATATGTCATGTTGGTTACTTGGAGGATCATCCCACGAATCGTAAATGCAAAAAACGACCATGTCACTAGTTCACTCACTCATTTATAGCCCATGACGGATCCATGGTGCTGCTATATATATATGGTAACATGGATTCCATCAATATACCCCAGTCATGTTGGCTAATATATACCAGCACCATGGATCCGTCATGGGTAGCTTGGTTCACTCACTTGTATCGGGGACGTAGCCTGATCACCAGGCTTCTGTGAAAACCAGTTGGGCGATTTGGTACACCCACATGACCATTAAGAATGCCCTGAGTTGATTGGTTCAATGGATTGGTTTGTTGGGGAAAATCTTAACCGGAAACCATAGATTTTCCCATTAAATATGGGGCTTTCCTGTAATTTTTCCCTTAAACCAATCCATTGATTGGTCATTGGGAGCTATACACAGTTATACTACCAAGTCATTGGACATTTTGTTGCCATAGAATAGCCATAGTAGGGAAACCCTTTTCAAGCAACTAGCATTTTAACTGGTTGGTGGTATACCAACCCCTCTGAAAAATATGACTTGGTCAGTTGGGATGATGAAATTCCCAATAGTATGGAAAGTCATAAAAGCCATGTTCCAAACCACCAAACAGTCATGATATTGAATAAATGTATCATTTCAATTAATCATCCATTTTTAAGGATCATCCATCCATTTTCATATCATTTTTCATGGGAAAATCCAGGATTTTCCGGCACTTTTGGGGCTTTCCGCCAAGTTTCAGCTCATTGGACTGAAACATCTTTCCGATGAAGCCCAGCTGACTGAAGTCGATGAGCCGCCAGGGGGCGTTCTCTTTGGACCGGTACGTGGGAGGAAACGAACTCGTCAAATAGCCTGCCGAAATCACCACTGGCATGGAAAATGGCCCATTTATAGATGATTTACCTATAAAAAATGGTGATTTTCCATGGCTATGTTAAATAAGCAGATGGTTATATGATGGGATTGTAACCTATTATAACATATTTATATGAACTATATATATATATATCTGGTTGGTGGTTGGTATGCCTACCCCTCTGAAAAATGATGGACTTGGTCAGTTGGGATTATTCCCAATATATGGAAAAAAATGTTCCAAACCACCAACCAGATGTTGATGTTTAATGTTGTTGGTGGTTTCAATTCCTCTGAAAAGTATTAGTCAGTTGGGATGATGACATTCCCAATATATGGAAAAAAATGTTCCAAACCACCAACCAGCACCACATCAATGGGCTGCAGTTCAGGATGTTCAGGGCAAAACCGGGGCAAAAACCATGGTTTTTGGGGAAAATGTTATACACCCCTATGAGTTGGGATATGACTTAACCCCTATAGATCCCTATAATGTCTATAACTATAAGTATATGATTATATATTCACTTTTATACCACCATAACTGCTGCTGCACTTCCCAGCAGTCATTGGTTCCATGGCTTGGCTCAAGGATGTTCAAGGGAAGCTTTCTGGACACTGCACACCATTGATGGGTGTCCTCCAAAATTACCCACCAATTCTGGCATGGGAAATGGGAAATGGGAAACCCAACAACTCAGCTGAAATCGAACATGGGTGGTTTTTGACATGGAAAATCTCCCGTGTACTTCGACGATGCTACCATAAACACCTCCATTTATAGATGATATGTCTGACACGTTCCAATTTAAAACCCATTATAAATCACCATGTTCCTTGGGAAAATAATCCATTTCAATAGCCGCAACCATCCCATTGAGAAGCTGGGGATTCCATCGAATCATATGAAGCCACCAAATATAAACAGTTTTATGGGTATATACCTCTGGTTATTTAATCTACTAGTGGCTATGGAAGCCATGGCATATTAGAAATACATAGAAATACATGATCAAAGTGATGTTTACATATTGTTTTGATGCTGATTATCCATAGCTATCTTAAATAACCAAGAAGGGTAAATCATGTAAATCCCCTGGATTGATTGATAATGGCACACCCGGCCTGTGATCTTTGAGATCCAGTTGGGTGCAAAGTTGATGTCATCCTCAAGCTGCAGATAATAGGGCGCCAAGGGCGCCGCGTAGTACCTTAGGGAGTTCTTCTGCTACCATCTGGTTATGACTAACATAGCCATGGAAAATCACCATGCTATTAATAGGTAAACCATGGTAAACCATCTATTTCTATGGGCCATTTTCTATGGCTATGTTAAATAACCAGAGGTATAAAGTTTTCCAAACAAATAAATCACACTCCCCTCAATTAACATAGGCCCTAAATGTAGTTTCCCGGAAAATAGAACACAAAATAAGCATAGACCATTGGGATGGAACTCAAATCAAACGACTCAGTTTTGTGGGATGGAATGGCAAGCGCGTTTCTCGGGTAACGTAGTTCGTGGCCCGAGCAGCATGAGGAAGGCGTAGTCCACATTCTGCTTGGAGCGCCACTTCACTCGCTTTGGCTCATCCTTGTAGTTGCAGTCTGGAGGGCACACCTCCAGCGGTGGATAGAATTCCTGGCGCTGAGGAAGTCAGTTAAGCATTGGTCGAAGATTGAAAGCAGTCCAAGACCATCTTCAGATGCTGTTAGGCCTACTTGGGACACCCAAACCACCTAGTGTCTATTACTGTCTGATGCGAATATCATACATCGTTTAGTGACCTCTCGCAATTTCTGGATCCCATGTTGAATCTTTCTTACACTTTGTCAATGGCTGGGTATCATCCCAGGACCCATGAGATCCACCATGAGATCCACCATCCTAATCATCGTGGATTCGTGGATCTCCAGCTATTTCCAGCTCCTGTTTGGCGTGGATGCCATGAAACTGTCCCCCTTGAATCAACTCACCATACTGTTCTTGCAACTTCTGCGAGATGTGATCCACCCATGACCTGAAGTCAGTGGCGAAATGGGCGCCACTCAGTGGTCACAGCGCGTTAGCATTGAAAAGGGGAAGAGACAAAGAAAAGTCTCACATGTTCTATTTTTGTGGCTGCATGATGCTGCATGCTTACCCTCCCGGAAATTTGACATCGATGATTTTCCCAGCTACAAACCTCCATGGCTAGGCCACGGGGATGTCGCCCCTGGCCACCTTTGATACCGTCGAGCAACAGATTGAAGTCGGCGAAATGCGCCACGATGACCACCTGCGTCTCAAAATGGGGCTCCCCAAATGGTTTAAAGAGGACAATGATCAGGGGATATCAGGGGAATGGGGTACCGCATTTTGGTATTCGATTTGTTTTTCTTTAAAAAGCAGGGAAGACCTCAACAAAGTTGAAGTTGAATCCAGTGTTCGGACCAAAAGGCCAACATCAAGCAAGATCGATGGAAATTCATGGCACGGGTATGTTACCAAATAACCTACTGCAATGAGCAAAAAACGATCTTAGTGCTGGCATGAAGACCATTGCGAAGTTGCTGAGGTTTTAGGGGCTCCAACTGCGAACATTTATCAAGTGCTCAAGCACCAGTGCTTCGTTTACTTAGAACATCCAAGGCCCGTGATTTCTTGTTGCTGAGGTTTCCAACGGTTCGCCCTACTGAGCCAAGAGGTGCAAACAATTCTGTGGGGCAAAAATTGTGCCCAAGTTGGAAAGAGGCAACGGAAATGAATCAAGGTGTCCTAGTTTCAATGACAAATCTGCAGCATTCGTTGATGTGAAAAAAACACAGTTTTCGCAGTAAGTTCGTCATGATTTCATTTTTTTTCTTTTGCAACCCTCATCCCACAGATTTTTTCCCAAAACATATCGCGCAAAGGGGGGATTGGAACTCGTCTTTTCTTGGAGAAATGGCGAATTCTCAGGGTAAAATATGGTCAAAGCTTTCATCTGGGAGATGTAGCATTCCCATCCCATCTCAAGAGCCCCCCTCCGTGTGATTTTCGAGGATTTTATATAACCACGGTATATCAATCCCCCATCTTCCATGGATTTACAATAACCCCCTATAACATCCTATGGCGATATGGAGGTTTCCTGAAATTATGATGGGTGCCCCAAATTCTCATCGTCTCATCCATTTTCATCAGATGTTCAACAGATTTTCCATTCAAAAACCATCCATTTTGGATACCCTCTGGTAAACTAACATAGCTATTGAAAATGGCCATTTATAGTGGATTTACCCATTAAAAATAGTGATTTTCCATAGCTATGTTAGTTTACCAGAGGGTAACCGAACTGATGGACCCCTTTACCAGATGGTATTTTGGGGCACCTTGGATCGCTCCTCAGCGTCCACCGGCACTTCGCCCCGCAGACCCATCATGATGCCCACCGTGTCCTGAAAAAGGAAACGTGGCCATAATATGCCATAATGTGTGTTTATAACCCATAGGATCCATGTATGGTATATATGCTAACATTTGGGGTATATTGATGGTAAATGTTACCATATATAGCATACATGGATCCTATGGGTAATGGTTAATAATATTCAATTCCTCATGGCTAATCATGGTTTACCACATGAATGTGTTTGATAACCAACAGAGGTGGGTGCTTTCTTAAGCACCAAAAAGCATCAACTAGAGGGATTGATAAAGGGACTTAATGGGAGTCAAATGGGATCTATAATCAACTTACCCTCTGGTAATTTAACATAGCTACTGAAAATGGCCATTTATAGTGAGTTTTCCCATTAAAAATGGTGATTTTCCATAGTTATGTTAGTTTACCAGAGGGTAATGTGGGCAAAAAAATGCCATCAACCTACCATGACGGTGGTAGTTTCAAACCGTTTGAAACGTAATCATCATGTGGTGTGTAGGACCACCAACCAGGTTATCTTCACCAGTGTCATCATTTTTTTTGTCACGAATCACGAATCTACTTTCTTACCATCCTTATGATTTATGATTCATCACCGCCATCATTTATACGTAGCACTATGATTTCTATCCCTACCAACACAATCATTACCAGCTGGTAACTAATTATAGATATTATACCCTCTGGTAAATTAACATAACTGTTGAAAATGGATGAAAATGGCCCAGTTGAAATAGTGGATTTTCCCATTAAAAATTGTGATTTGTCCATTAAAAATGGTGATGTACCCATTAAAAATGGTGATGTACCCATTAAAAATGGTGATTTTCCCATCAAAAATGGTGGATCTTTCCATCCATTTTCCCTCACGTTTTACCACCGTTACCAACCAAGGCTCCAGGACGTAGTCCTTCTGCCGCTTCACCGAGCCAAAGCCCACCGTCAGCAGCACCGTGGGCGGCACCTGGGACACGTCGCCGAAGAAGCGCAGATCGGAGCGCGGCACGCTGAAGAGCGAGGACTCGCGCGAGAGCTGCCGGGACCCTGGAGCTCGATTGGAGATTGGAAACACCACAAGTTGTGGATGTTTCCTAACATGGGGGGTACCCTGAAATTTGGATGGTTTATAATGGTATATCCTATGAAAATGGATGGTTTATAATGGTTACCCTTCTGGTGTTTGCGAACAGTTTGCGAACTGGAAAATGACCATCTTTTAAACCGGTAAATCAACGAACGAAATGGGCCATGGCTTCAATAGCGTATGTCAAATTACCGGAGGGGGTATACATTTAGTCGGACCAGCACAAAATCTCTGTAGCAATATGTTAAAATCACGACGATATTTGAAACCACCAACAATCGCCATTGAGCAATCTCCAATTAAGTGTTGGATCCCCATTTTTGAGTTGGTCTTGCGGTACCATTTTTTGAAAAAAAAGGCAATCTAGGCATATCATGGCTATCATGGCATATCTACATCTTCGCAAGCGAAACCTCGAGCCATTGGCTCGAGCCATTGGTTGCTTCAACTGGGTCTAAACCATGGCAACTCCCCATGAGGACCATCCCAGAAACCCAGTTCTGATCCAACTCTGGTTGGTGGTTGAGCCTACCCCTCTGAAAAATATGAAAATCAGTTGGGATGATTATTCCCAACATATTGGAAAATAAAAAATATTCCAAACCACCAACCGGAGCTTGACTATGGCACATGTAATTCCATATATAAAATCCATTTTCACACCGCCATAGATCATTTCATTCAACCCCGAATGAACTCTCCGTGAATCAAATAATCCTTCTCCCTAATACCCTCTGGTTATGACTAACATAGCCATGGAAGCCATGGCCCATAGATTTATAGATGGTTTACCTATTAATAGCATGGTGATTTTCCAGTTCGCTAACTGTGAATGTCATAACCAGAGAGTACTAAACCGTTCCCCCCAATATCCACCCTCCACGCCATGTTTTCCTCGCGCCTAGCCCAGCATCCCTGGAACTCTGCGACCAGTTCCCCCACGCCGGGGGCGCCACTTCCAGCGGAGGTGACGGGGTGTCTGCCGGAAGCGCGGGAGGTGCAGAGGCACGGGAGGCCCGTTGCAAGCTCTCCTGCTCCGAAAAAAATTGGATCCGTGCTTCATAACCATAGTATAACCCATTTGCATATGGTTCATAATTATATATATATGTGTGTGTGTATGTAATAACTATGTATCTATATCTAGATAGGTGCACACACACAAATATATATTATATATATGATATAGATTGATATAGTCTAGTATATATCCGGGTTGAAGCAAAGGGGAAGACCTTCAGCACAAACATTTTATCAGTACAGAACCCCGGCCCTAGCCTGGATTGTTGCAAGCAAATCCAGGGTCAAATATGACGTTGCATCTATGGCTGCTACAAAATGAACTGCCCAACATCAGAAAACAATGCGAAACATGTTTTACATGTTTTTACTAGATCATTGTGGAGCTGTTCAATCTTTCCATTCCAAAAAGAGCAGGGACAAAATGTTCTTCCAGCCTAACAATAACTTCAAAACCACCCTCAAAAAAAAGCTACATTGCTACAAAATGAATTGCCCTGACTGCACAGGCCCAAAACCTAAAGGAACATCATTGCAACATCTCATGCCCCAAAAACTCTCGCAATCCAATTTTGTTGGTCATTTCCAATTTTGCTAACAGCATCTAACAGCTATTTCACTCATCAACCTGCCCAAGCTGCCCAACTTGCCCCCCTATATGCTGCTCCTGCAACCTGCTAATTTCCGCCTCAAGTGCTTGGATTTGCTCCCCCGTGCCATCTTTACCATCCTCTGCCGTCGCCACGGTCACGACGCGTTGCGTGACGCGCATGGCCGTCCAATGCAACAGCATGAGGTTCCTGAGACATCTTCGGTGCGAAGAGCTGCCAGCAAAATGGTTGGTTGGTCGGTCGGTTGGTCGGTTGGTTGGTCGGTTGGTTGGTCGGTTGGTTCGATGGTGCCTTATATAGGCCTCATATGTGGTAGGTACCTCCAATTTAGGTTCCTGAAATGGCCATTGATTGGTTGGTTGGTTGGAAGACCTGATTGGGTCAGGCCGGGACATTTGGGGCCAGTTTTTTTGTGGGAAATCTCACCATTTGCAAGCTGTCCCAGCTAGTAGGCATCGCAGAGTGGAGATGAGGTATCACTGTGTCACCTGTAAATGTGAGGATAGAAAACAAAAAGACTTGAGAATGACACCTAGACATGGCAATTTTGATGGTAAAACCATCTCCCAAACTTTGATCTCAAATAGTCCATCCACTAGTCTAGATACATTGATACATGGTCTTTTTCATGCCTAGATAGATCTGCTTTGCCATCGCCTCCAAACATGAAATCCACTTTTTGAGATGCAAATTTCCCCCCACAGCAGGGGGGCCAAGAAACCCTGTTCATTTGATGTACATCTGCCATTTGTGCATGGCCACATCTTGACTTACAAATGAAAATCGTATCAATGTCCATCAGTATTACCACTGACAATGTTGAAGCGTGTACCAATTACATGACTTCATTAGGTGTCAGGGTATGGTTCAAAACTGGGAATCCCCAAATGCTGGATGCCATCTGCTAAATTCTCAGTTTGCTGTGGACATTAACAGATACATCATCATAAATCATCTCCATGGTCCATAGCTACCCGGCAAGCAAACATGGCAATAGAAAATCCATCATTTACGGATGATTTTCCAATTTTTTGATGATTGTATTGAATTTTTCCAGCTCAGCTGATGATACCAGAGGTTTCCAACCCCAAAAAGACCCCAAAAAGGCATCTTTTTGTGTCCAAAAAAGTGCTGGATTTTTTCAATTTTTTTTTCGGTGCAAAGCTCAAAGCTCGCCCCCTACTGTGAAAAACACCCCCAGAAACCATGGCTTTTGTTGAGAATTTCCATATACCCTCTGGTTATGACTAACATAGCCATGGAAAATCACCATTTTTAATAGGTAAACCCAGGTAAACCATCTATAAATGGGCCATTTTCCATGGCTATGTTAAATAACCAGAGGGTAATATCATTGTACAATTGGGATCATTCATATAAGGGGCGTTTAGTACGAACGGGGGATGGGAGTAACGGACTGTCTTCGGTCATCAGCATTTGGGTGGTATGTAGAAATCCCATCCCCAGCCCAGGGCTAGTTGTAAGAATGGCAGCCCAGGTTTCTCACATTCACAATCATCAATAGGTTGTATAATAGCAATTCATAACCATCAATGACTGGATGACTGGTTGGTGGTTTGAACCCCTCTGAAAAATATGAAGGTCAGTTGGGATGATTATTCCCAATATATGGGAAAATAAAAAATGTTCCAAACCACCAACCAGATGACCATCAATGATCATGACCATGAATAACTCTTCTTGGGTCATGGCCATTAATAACCATGGACTAACTATTATTCAAGGGGGGGGTACCCTAAATCATCCAGCTATTGGGATTTCCCATGAAATAAACCATCCAGCTATTGGGGATCCCCCATTTACCCTCTGGTAATTTAACATAACTATGGAAAATCACAATTTTTCATAGGAAAATCCACTATAAATGGCCATTTTCAATAGCTTTTTGTATGTTTACCAGAGGGTAAACATCCATGTTCCTATGGTTTTCCCATGGTTTTCCCATTAAAACCTCCATTTTCCTATGGTTTGAGGGTAAACCCCCAAGATCCCATTCTTCACATCACCGAGCAGCTGCAGCAAGACTAAGGTCCCAGCGCAGCACAGCAACCTTCGCAGCAGCCAGGGACTGGCACCGCCGCGGGGGCTGGCGCGTTCCGCGCGTTCCGCGACACGCTCCATGGCGAGGCATTGCGAAGGTTCGAGTCCCTCGGGTCGCGTGTTTATGGCACCGTTCAACGGTTGAGATTGGATGGAATATGGCGGGTTTCACCGGAGAAAATGGAGATGTCACCATCAAAAATTGGGATTTCAAGCATGGAAAATGGTGGTCTAACCATTGAAAATGGAGATGGATGGAGATGGGATATAGTGGGTATATAATCGGGATATAAAATCGGGATATAATGGGATAAGGCTCACCAACTTACTATGATAAAAGAGGGTGTCTGAAAATGGTGCGCACCAGGGATCACTTGAAAAAGAAGACAATTGCGATATTGGATTTTTTGTATGCCTCATAGAATTGGATGATGGGAAAATTTACAGGAAAGCCTTATATTTGATGGTAAAAACCATGGTTTCCTGTAGATTTTCCCTTCAACCAATCCATTGAATGCCCTATTTTTCAGACAAAGCCATATGACAATTGGAGCCGAAAACACCTCATGAGGCCAACATGCATGGAATTTTCAAACCATTCAGCTGGCAAAAATGGGGCCACTCTGGGAATGTGTTCTTGAGAGGCCAGAGGCTTGGCTGGGTATGGTTAACCCCTGGTATAATTTGAACATAGCTAGGGAAAAGTGCCGTAGATGATTTAGCTATTGAAATGGTGATGTTCAATAGCTATGTTCAATTACCAGATCCAGGATGGTATCTGATTGTTCCATCCCGGAACCAAAAATATCCATCTTGATGAATGAAAACATCCTTGGCGAATGCCGCGGCATTAGATCCAAGACTTTCACCCCTTTTTGAGTGACGAATAGCCTATCCGGCTATCCCTATCCGATTATCATCGATGATCCCTGTCAGATCGAGCCAACTAAAACAGAACTGGAGTCCCATCTGGATTTGTTCATATATTTTTTCCATGCTATCCATGCTAATGTTGTTCAACGCGCACGCTGTTTCAACACTGGATCAGGCCCCTGGCAGTTTGGAGCGCTGGCTGTTCCTGTTCTGAGAATTCCTCACGGCATGGGGTCGCTTCCAACCCAGATTTATGCGGATGGGAAAACCATGGCTGAGACCCATGGTTTTCCCCAAAGTTTGATCCTACAAGTTCTACAAAGCCACCAAAATGAATGTGGTACCCTCTGGTAAACTAACATAGCTATTGGAAATGGTCATTTATAGTGGATTTACCCAGTAAAAATAGTGATTTTCCGTAGCTATGTTAAATTACCAGAGGGTACGTGAAAACATTACAAACCGATGATTTTCCCACATGTTTCCCAAGGCATGTCCATGCATCTCCCGGTGCAATGGTAAATATTGAAATATGGAAAATTACATCTGGGTAGATGCTGTATACAAACCTTCAAAATCCTTCAACTCAAAAACCTCCCAAAACATGTCCTGGGAGAGTTTTCAGCGGCGTCGTGACGTGACAAGCTGAACGTTGGCAGCAGGACAACCAAACAAAAATCAGCAGATCTACTTAAGATTTACCGTCCGGTAATCAAACATGGCTGAAAAATCCCCCATTCAATGATTTCTCTAGCTATAAACCCCCATTTAGTTCGGGGATTTCATGATTTTTCATGATTTCTCCATGTCGGATCATCCGGATCCCCAATTGTCCACTTCCTGTGTCAGGTCATCATCAGAGCTATCCCCTCAGATCCGCAGATGACGGACCCAGTCTGGCGTGCTCCAACAAAATCTGCCAAGAAACCATGGATTCTCCAGGAACTCCAAGCAACAATCCAAACATGGTTCTCATTCCAACATTTTTCCAACATGTTCCAACCATGGGTTGTTGTTGCTGCTCCATGTTGAAGGGAACAGCCAAGGAACCAGTTGGGATAAACGGGATAAACCGGCACGAACCCCAACCCAAAATTTCATGGCTTCCACGGCAAATTTGGGGGACCCCGGGACCCCCGGGACTGAGCCACTGTGAATTTGGAAAACCACTACCCAAATTTCTGAAGGAACCACCTCAACTTGTAGTGATTCCGGCTAAGAAAGTTGCAAGCGCAAGGGTGTTGGGATTGGAATTGGTTCGATGAACCACATCTCATTCTTATCTTATAGCTACCTCTTATCTCTTCTCACCATTGGTGGGTAGCCACGCCCATGAAGCTCAGTGGTACCCAAAAGAGAATCATTCACCGTTAACCAACATCATTTTCAGCAGTGGATTTCCAGCTCCCCACCCTTTTTAACCAGCAACACGACCCATGGATGACCAGGGCACTTCGTAGGTGTAGCACCTCGGCCACAGCCAGGACTTCAACGTGCCGGTTGGCATGCCAAGATCACATAAAATCATATAAAATCACCAGATATCTAAACCCATCAATATAGATAGATAGATAGATTAGATTAGATTAGGTTAGATTAGATTAGATTAGATTTAGATTTAGATTAGATTAGATTTAGATTAGATTAGATTAGATAGATAGGGATAGATAGGGATAGATAGGGAGAGATAGGGAGAGATAGGGATAGATAGATAGGGGTAGATAGGGATAGATAGGGATAGATAGGGATAGATAGGAATAGGTAGGAATAGATAGGATAAGATAGGATAAAATTAGATAAAATTAGATAAGATTAGATAAGATTAGATAAGATTAGATGGAATTACAAACTTCAGAGTTCCATGTTCCATGAGTGCCATCAGGCCCCCATACTCCAGTGGGTGGCTGCAGTGCCGTCGCCAACGCACCCAGCACCGGGGCAACTCCTGGAACTGGAACGCACCGGGGGTTCCCGGGCTTCCCATCCCTGGTGTCATCTGGTTGGTGGTTATAATACCAATAATAGTGATTACCCTCTGGTAAACAAACATAGCTATGGAAAATCACCATGTTTGATGGGAAAATCCACTATAAATGACCATTTTCAATAGCTATGTTAAATTACCAGAGGGTATATATGGTGATATGATGGGATTGTAACATATTATAACATATTTATATGAACTATATATATCTGGTTGGTGGTTGAGCCTACCCCTCTGAAAAATGATGGAGTTGGTCAGTTGGGATGATGACATTCCCAACTGAATGGAAAAATACAAAAAATGTTCCAAACCACTAACCAGTCATTGTTACTTGGCTGTAGGGAATCGCTGTTTCATGCACCAGGCTCAGATCGTCGTGTGAATCGCTATGTTGCTTCTGATTCTAATTTTTCGCTGGTCATCCACGCTGGTAGGTGAATCTATGAATTACATGCCTTCTCCCAAGTTTTTGTGGTTGAAGATCCTGGAATTGACTCTCTCTCTCTCTCTCTCTCTGCAGAGCATAGCCGGGCGAATAAAGATGTTCCTACTAGCACCCTCCACCAAAAAAAAGAGATAAAAGTCAAATCCAATACTGGGTGGTAATGTTTAAACTATCTTCAAATAGTGTTTGTTTCTCTCGTTTTTGGGGAGACGCTGTGCTTCGAAATCCCTTGACCCGTGCCTGGTCGGGGATCTTCCGTCTCAGAATCCGTGAGCCTCAACTCTCCGGTATTTCGTACAAGTTTTCAACTGGAAAACCATTGTTTTTTAGGGGAAACAGATGGAAACATAATATATATATATATCATCTATAAATTGGAAACATCATAAATCATCTATACATTGGAAACATCATAAATCATCTATAAATTGGAAACATAATAAATCATCTATAAATTGGCCATGGTCCATAGCTATGCTGCAATACTAAATTACCAGAGGGTAGAAAAGTGCGGAACTTGTAATTTAATATATAAATCTATGGAAACCATGGCCCATCATGGCCCATTTAGTTCGATGATTTACCTTGCCTTTAATATGGTGATGTTCCATACCAAACTGTTACATTCCCAGTTCTTGATGAACATCGTTGGAAGTCTGGCCACGAACATCACCATCACTTCTGCGCAATCTACCATGCACTTCAGGCTCTGGAGGAGCACTTGTCAAAGTCAAGTGTCCAATCAGGCAGATTTGGCGGCCCCACCTCATACTCTTAATCAGGGGCTACAAGTTGGTTCCCAATGAGCTTAGGACTTCAGTTTGATACCAGCTACTCTTGATGAACTCAGTTCCAACTCCATAAAAATCATCGAACATATGTATAACATCTCTACATATCCCTCGACTCACTGGCTAAGGGTTAACGATCATTTGCCTTAAATTGAATATACCCCATTTCCAGACACACACCCAATCTTGTCTAAACATGTCGTAACAAGAAGTGCTATATTTATCTACATTCTATTAACATGCCTCCGAAATTTTGATAAACATCCGTGTATATTTATATATATATACATATCCGTGTATATATATATATATACGTGTGTGTGTGTGTTTGTGTATATGCATATGTTTAAAAAAATAAAACATGTTATACGTCATAGTATATTATGCAATTGTAATATCCGACAAACATACCGTCTCCGGTACCCCAGCCCTTGGCTCCCAGACTCCGGTAGCATGGCCCTGGGTCCGGGAGGGGATGGCGTGGCCGTCAAACCCTCCTCGCGGATGGTGGGTAAAGGCTGCACCAAAGGCCTTGGAAGGAGCCGGTTTTGTGGAGGGCTTAGGCTGATCTGCCGGGGATTTAGTGGGGTTGAAACATGGTTTCAGCGAGAAAAAATAATGATTCAATGGGATTTCGTGGTCGTTGAATGGGATTGAAGGAAGTTAAGATGGAAATGTGATATAGTGATATCAGCGATATCATCATTGATCTCAAGTTGTCACATTAAACTGGGGATTTGGAGTTTAGCGGAGATGCACAGGGCTTATTCATTATGATCATCATGGTTTACCCCCATAGGTAAATTGATTAATAATTATGATGGTAAACCATGATGACTATCATGGTAAATCATTGATTATTCATCATGGTAAATGATTAAATGATATGAAATGTTCTTATGATGCTGATGTTTTTGGGAAATTTTGCGGCGCCTCCTGTCAGCCCCATGCACTGCAGCAGGATTCAGGGCAGCGACCCCCTGGAAGGATTGGATCCGAGGCTGTGGCCCCACCAAAGGAATGAAAGTGAAATGGAGTCCAGGTAGGCCTTGGGACGGTCGACTGAGATGTCGACTGTGATTCCAACTGTGATTCCAACTGCCCAAAAAACCACTTGAAGAATGAAGGAAATCCATGGAAATCCAATTCAAGGAGAGAGACGTGCCAATTCAGCCCCTGATTCTTGGCACTTGGCTGAAGAAGGACAGAACTGCACAGGTGCTTTACGAAAAGGCCGTAGGCTAGTAGGGTCTCGGTCCCTGGGAGCCCCCCCAAAAAAACCTCAGGTGTTGATCAGTGCTTGTACTGGAGATCCATTCTCTATAAGGTGGGCCTGCAAATCATAGCCAAGTTGGTTTCTTAAGTAGGTTCGGTATTTGGTTTGTAGAAGATATATCTATAATTATTATCTACACTTATAATTATATAATGATCTATGATCTATGCTTATATTATATAATCAAATTTAAAAACACATGAAAAAAAAACACAAACACAACTGGCAGGCACCAACTTGCAGGAGTCAACACTCCAAAAAGGCGACCCCCTCGAGGAGCTTGGTGGTTCCAATCCCTACAGCCACTTTGTTAGCTTCCAGTAAACTCACATAACGTCACATAACATTTTGAAAATGGACCACTCATAGATGATTTACTTATTAAGTGATTATCCATGATTGTCCATGATTACCCTCTGGTAAACTAACATAACTATGGAAAATCACCATTTTTCATGGGAAAATCCACTATTTCTATGGCCATTTTCCATCGCAAACTGTTAGTTTCCGAAGTTGGGATCCGGAGGCTGAACGAAATTTCCGAGCACCAGGACCGGACTCAGAGCCCGAAACAAGCCTCGTCGTCTGGTGAAAACATGTTGGCAGATGGGGGAAACCTGGGGAAACCCATAGGAAAATGGAGGTTTTAATGGGAAAACCATAGGAAAACCCATAGGAAAATGGATGTTAACCCTCTGGAAAACGTTTACATTTTGCGATGGAAAATGGCCCAGTCGAAATAGTTGATTATAGTTGATTTACCCATTAAAATGGTGATGTTTCATAGCAAAATGTTAGTTTACCAGAGGCTAGTTGACAAGGGCCCAGGTGAATTTTTCAACATTGCACCAGCAAGTTTGAGTTGCTAGGGGTAGCCCGGAACAAGGCGCAAGACTCAAGTAGATACCTTCTGGTGGCGACCTGATGGAAGTATCCCATGAATTCCTAAATATATATATATATATCCCATGAGATGTATGTATATATATATATGTGTGTGTATATGTGTGTGTATGTATATATATATATATATATTTAAGGAAAAAAACACTAGTTGGTGATATCCCCACTGAATCACTCATTGGATTTTGGTTTAAGGGAAAATGATTAAATGTTCCAAAATTCAAAACCCTATTATTCCAGTCCATGAAATTACCATGATATCACCATGAAATCACCTTTTCCAACACCTCCCCTGGCTGCCGCACCTTGAATTGCGATCGCTTGGTCGCTTCACTGTGAGCCTAGGTTTTTGGGCAGAAAAACCGGGTGAAACCGGGTGAAGCCGGGTGAAACCCTGGTTTTAGGCGTCTACAAAAGCTGGTTTTATGGATTAACATGGGTGATGATCATTGATTTTTCGAAGGATCTGTATCCCCGCTTTACTGAGGAGATCAGATATAAATGGCCGAGATTCATTGAATGTTTCCTGTCCAGTGTAGTTTTTTAAGGGGAAATGCCGAGATTCTAGCAGCGGCCAAAACTGTGAAATCGGTAGTTCGACAATGGTCTAAATCATTACAGTAACCCTGAAGAATGAAATCACGGACTGTATATCATCACCCCATGTTCGCAGGAACTTGCAGATATCCTCAATCAAAGATGGCAATGGAAAAACCCCCTTTTTTTTCACAATGTTCCCATTTTGATGCCAACTTATATATTATCTGGGATTTCCCATGGTTATGTTTGATTATTGAAGGGTATGGGTATCAGGTCAAATCCTGCCATGGCTGCCGCCCTGCGAAGCCGCACGTGTCGCTGGGGCTTAATTCCTTAGTTGCCGAAGCCACCAAGGAAGCCAAGGAAACTAATGAAGGTTGAAGATCTTCAAAAGCATGTGCCCAGCATAGATGTAATCTGTAAGATGTTGATTTCGTTAGGAGATTCTCTTCACCCTTTCAAACATTCAGATGCGCTCTTGCCAAGGAATGAAAGAACCTCTTGGGGATGAAAACATCTGGGCCGAATCCGTGTCCACGGATCTCCTACTGGCTCTCAGGTATCAGATTTACGAGATTTTGCGGGCATGAGCTTCCCAGCTGGACATCTCCTGCATGGTACCAAACAACAAACCCACAGCAGTACAAAACCTGCAAGAGAGGAGCCCTAACTCCCAATCTGGACCCACGTTTAACCCCAAACAGAGGATTTTCCTATTCAAAAGAATTATCCATGTCAGAAGTATTTCCTACAAATATAAGATGTGTCCCAACCTGGATCCAGTCAAACAGGTGACGCAACCAATCATGATGACCAAGGATCAGCAGAGTGTGGATATGGCTCAGAAGTGAGGCATGAAAAAGGGCGTCCCGTAGATCTGGGTCATATCCATCCACTATATCTCCATCAAACAGCATTTTATGCCCTGTCATCATCATGTTCTACACCCATTAAACACCCGTGATATACCGTAATACCACCAGTATACTCATTATATACGTATAAAATCCGTCATTTGCCACGCATAGCCATGCCATCGACCCCATTCCTTCTGCCGCCAAAACGCTCGCTCATCATGGGCGGTCACCATGGTGCTGTAATTCAACACCACGCCGGCGTGACTCAGCACCTTCGGAGGCCCCAAAGCAACTCCAATGGTCAGAGGAAAGCCGCCAGAGCTGGAGAAACTCTCCCAAAAGGCTCCAAGAGACCATCGAAAACATCAGAAATCAAGAAAGAACTGGTTGGCACTCTTAATTCACCATGCCATTTCCATTTCTCTTAGTTCACCCATCCAAAAAAAAAAACTGCTCTTCATCTCAACCAATCATCATTCATCATCCACTGATGAAAAACTGACTGAAACCACCTCCAAAAATCATCCACAAAATCCATCTGGGGAACCTAAAAATTGGTGCCTTGGGATGGTCGTGTCTTTTCACCGAAATCATAAAAATCGCAAGGACACAAATCTTCCGTCCACTGCCGCCCGATCCTAAGATTTCAGGGTTTTTTCGATGTTTTTGTTGAGGTTCCTCGATGTTTTTTCGGATTTCCCCATGTCGGGACACACCCACAAACATCTCCACGGGTATTTTCAAGCAGACACAACCTCCCTGGTCACCGAGGCTTCCACTCGCAAGCGGAAACGCCAATCCTCTGGTTCAGCCATCAACCTTTGGGGTCGCGTTGGAGGCCGATCTATCCCTTGGGAATGGCATACAGTATATGTCACACCCTCCGGCAATCAAACGTGTCAATGGGAAATGACCAGGGCAAATATTGAGTGTGGCCGAATCAACCAGTTGTTTTGGTGCAGTATTTGGAGCACTTCTCTTGTGCTTTTCCAACATTCCAGTACCGTGGTATTTGTTGGTTTGGTGTCTCAGTGTTGTCTCCGTCAATGCAGCCTCACGTTCCATGTACTGAATCGACTTTTCCCCCACAATCGCAGTGGGAGGTCCCAGTTTGTGCATCCGAGTGCAATGATAGAAGCAGGAATAGGATGAGAAACTTGAGTATCATATATTATCCTGAGATGCTTGGGAATGTGAACATGCCGGATGAGGCGTCTTGGGAGGAACAAGGCGGGCCCCGGTCCGCTTTCAACTCCCAGTCCGGTGAAATGATCAAATCTCCTCATTTTTTGGCTCAAAATCATGCCTCAATCATCCTGGATAGACTAGAATTTACTTCACCGGAAGTTCCCCCCAATTACAGTAATTACCTTGGGTTGACTTACCGAAATATCATCCATCCAACTAAGCATCTTCCCACATTCAGCAATGCTGTGCCCCCAGGCTGCGGATTGTTTCTGCGCGCCGGGATGATTTCGAAGTGATCCTGCGAGCCGTGGCTTGGAAATGTTTGTCTTCGGACAGTTGGAAGAAAGATGAAGAAAGTCCTGGTTCTGAAAATTAAGCCTCCGGTAAATCACTAAACATGAATGTAATTTAATGTAGATATAGGAATCCATGGGTGGAAACCCCGGGATTTGATGATCTATGAATTATGAGAAGGCTCTGTCACATGACTCAGTTTACCCTCCAAAGTAGCAACAATACACTAGTTAAAATTCAAGGCCAAAATGAGTCATTGGGATTTCCTGGGTGCATAATGGTATATACTGTGTGTATATATATATATATATGGTACCCCCCCCCCAAGACCTACCTTTTCAACCCTACATACAGATACAAACTATATATTATACAATTATACCAGGTTTCTGGGATGTTTGTGGAAAGCCAAGTCTCACGTTTCAAGTCTGACAAGTGGAGACTCTTGTCTTTCTCAAGTCTGACAATTTCATCCTCGTGGATCCAAGATCCAAGATGTGTGTGATGATATATGCATTTGTGTATGAAAAACATACAATCGCACTTCTCCTGCGCCATCATCGAGCCCCAGAGCGTTCCTGCAGGGTGGTAAGAAGCCCGAAAAATAGAGCAAATATCATGATAATGTTAAGGCATGACAGGCAAGAAGAAAACAAGCCAGAAAATCTGACTAACCATCTGGTAATTTGAGATACCTATGGGAAATCATCATTTTTGACTGGGAAATTGCCGGCTAGACCATGGTGATGCGTGCAATCCTTGCAATCAATCAACTTCACTTTGGCATCTGGAAACTGTAGTGCATCCCGAAAAACATGAACCGATCATGTCCAACGGGGGGAAATTTGCAAAACGCCCATACTATCGGTTTTATCTGAACATATCTGAACACAGGGTCCCCAAAAATCATCCAAAAATCATCCAAAAATCTCATGGATTTTCCACATTCTTTTAAAGCCAAAAACATCAAGAAATCGGAGCATCCGGGTACCCTCTGGTAAACGTTTACAGTTTGCGAACTTGAAAATGGCCCAGTCGAAATAGTGGATTTACCCATTAGTAGCATGGTGGATCTTTCCATAGTGTTACCCATTAATACCCATTAAAAATTGTGATTTTCCATAGTTTTTTGTATGTTTACCAGAGGGTATCCCATTCAAAAGCCTCCAGTGAGGATTTCGTCGTTGAGAATGCTCTCCCAAAAACCACCTGGCATAGCTGGAGGGAGTTTTTCCTAAGGAAAGACCCAAATAGCTGGATGGATGACTTCATGGAAAATCCATGAAAATTTGGCAGTTGAAAAAATCTTGATAGACCTATTTGGAAACAAAAAATGGATGATAAGGTTGACTGTCACGGAACATCCTGAAGGATTCGGGGGTACCCCCATGATTTAGAAAACCGAAACATGTGAAAAACGTGTCACAAAATGGAGGTTTTTGTCAGGGGCAATCCCGTACTCCTCCCACTATACTCCCAACATCTCCCAACAGGCGAACGTTCGAAATCTTGGTGTGATGTTTTTAAAGCAATGTCATAAACCACTAACCACTCATATTTTTAATGGAATTTATATCACCCATTGTGAAATTTGGGGATGGTAAAAACTAGTGCTTTACCAACAATAGCAATAAACATATGAATCTTGGGCCCTTACTGGTGGTATTTTCTTGGGGGGGCGGACAACTAGGAGATGGTTGGATGTGAACTCGGTGAACGTCACAATGCTGTCGATCTCTGCATGTTTGGGATGTTCACCAAAGAATCTGTTGGATATCGCAGCTCTCAGGTTTTTTGGAGGGAAAGCCGCAAAGCCCTTGAATACAGAGATGGCGAATCATTGTCGAATGGGAGTCCACCATGAAGAAGAAGGTCCGAACATCTCTACCAAAAAACTCTCAACAAGTCTGTCCAAGTTCTCCTGTGCACTCTTACCTCTGCTAACTCCGAACTCAAGCTACTTCCCTGCGGACCCTCTTAAGCCCGAATACAGGGCGATGCGAAAACCGTGACATTGTTAAGAAGCCTATATATTCTCACTGGGAACTGGCTTGGTGGTTGGTAATTTCGTAAATGGATCTGAAAGAATATGATACCATTCTATCCCATTGTATCACCACAAAATGACAAATCTAGATCCCATGACCCTCTGGTACTCAAGCACGGCTTGCTGGAAAAGCTCCTATCTAGATCTATTTAGTTAAGTTCATTTTTCCAGCTATTAACCTCTATTTATAGTGGATGTTCCCATATTTTCCCACATTTCGCTATGTTTTCCCATTAAACCTCTAGGTACTATATCCCGAAACATGCCCTCCCAATACAAAATTGCCATGCCAGCCAGGCGTTGGTAGTAGCGTCCCACACGCAATCGAGGAGGGCGCGGCCCCTGGATGTCTTGGATGACTTGGATGATTTGGATGTCTTGGACTGGTCTGGTGATGGTGAAAGTGGTGATGATGGTGGTAGTTTAATCATTGAAAATTGTGATTTAATGGGATTTAATGGATATAACTATAACATGAAATAACATGATATAACCAATCTTTGCATGGGACCATGGCTGGAATGAATGGGATCCTATAACCAACCCTCCGGCAATTGTTAACTGGATCATCCTGATGGTCAGGATGAAAGACACCATGCTTGAGAAAAATGCCTTAAAAATGCGCTGGGTTTATAGTTGTTTGATGTTTTTTGGGGCGTGAATTGCGTGAATCATGACATGATGATTACTCTGATTACCCTCTGGTAAACTAACATAGCTATTGAACATGGCCATTAATAGTGGATTTTCCCATTAAAAATGGTGATGTTCCATAGTTTTTTGTATGTTTACCAGAGGGTACTCCACTTGTTGATGTGAAGTGAATCACACCATTGCAATGTCCAGCAATCCCGCAGCGAGAACCAGATGTGCGCCTGAGCCTCGCAACAGAAGAAGAGCTGTCTCACCTCCATGGCAGCTCAGCCAAAATGGGGCCACTTTGCGGGGATGGATGCTTCGGCCAAAATCTCTAGATCATGTAGACACGTGTAGAACATATACCCTCTGGTAAACTAACAGTTTGCGAACTTGAAAATGGCCCAGTCGAAATAGTGGATTTTCCCATGAAAAATGGTGGATCTTTCCATCGCTTTTTGTTAGTTTACCAGAGGGTATACGAAATTCAATGAACACATATTTACTTCGGGGATTGTCCAGCCATGATTCCCAGAAAATAACATCTCCAGGCATAGCCTAGCCCGATCTAGCCCGCTTTTCAGGCGAACCTCTGCCGGAAGATTTGGACGCAGCTCATCTCCATGCACCTGCGGTGCATAAAGCTGGCAGGGAAAAGCGACGAAAATGACCAAAGAGATGCTTCTCACATAGTTCCCAGCATCAAAAGTCTAGAACATTGAAGTCCATGTTGTTTCTGGCTATCCTTCGCAATCACGCAATCCAAAGATGAAAGTCCGCCTCCAGCTTTAAATGTCTAGGAAGTTGATCCCTTCTTCTAAGGGATCTAACATGATGGTATAATTCCGTGTAAGTTGGATGGGTTTGGAGGACTATGATGTGTATCAATTGCAACCAATCCACCCTGGTTTCGTGTGGGGGTGTTTAATATGAACGGAGGGATGGGGTTGTGTTATATATATATATCTTTCTATGTGTCTATCCATCCATCCATCCATCCATCTATCCATCCATCAATCCATCTATCTACCTATCTACCTATCTATATACCGTCTGGTAATTTAACATAGCTATTGAAAATGACCCAGTCGAAATAGTGGATGTTCCCATTCAAAATGGTGGATCTTTCCATCGTTTTTGGTATGTTTACCAGAGGGTAAACCTCCATTTTCCTATGGTTTTCCTATGGTTTTCCCATTCAAACATCCATTTTCCTATGGTTTACCAGAGGGTAAACCTCCAGAAAATCCCCCCAGGTGTACACCTCCAAGCAGTACAGCGCATCAGGTGGAGCTTCCGCGGACGAGGACGTACGCCTCAAAAAAGGCCACCAAGCCCAGCCCAGCCATGGAACAGTTGGGACGCCTGGGACACCTGGGAGACCTGGGAAGGGGGAAAACCATAGGAAAATGGATGTTTACCCTCTGGTAAACATACCAAAAACGATGGAAAGAAACTCATCATTTTGAATGGGAAAATCCACTATTTCGACTGGGCCATTTTCAATAGCAAACTGTTAGTTTACCGGAGGGTATCAAATCTATGAAAAGTAAAGAGGGAAATGTTCAAAGCTTCCCATGGGAACCTCTGGTTGGTGGTTGAGGTATACCTACCCCGTCCTGAAAAATGATGGAGTGAGTTCGTCAGTTGGGATGATGACATTCCCAACTGAATGGAAAGTCATGTTCAAGCCATGTTCCAAACCACCAACCAGTTCTTGATCCTTAAAATTCGGGACTTCGGGACTTCCCAATGTTCATCCCAAGTTTCAAGCCTTAATTCATAAATATTCATCATACCCTCTGGTAAATTAACATAGACCCTGGCAGTCATCGGGGTTGGAAGACTAGTTTCCATTAAAACTAAGCTATTTTCAGGGTCCAACTGTTAATTTACCAGAGGCTAAATAGGGAAAATTTACTGGTTTAAGCCCCATATTTCATGGGAAAATCCATGGTTTCCATGGTTTCCGGGTAAGATTTTCCCCAACAAACCCATCCATTGATCAATCCCAAGTGGGTCGCCCTGCCATCGCCCTGCCACCGTTCCGCTGGGAGGATGCAGTAGATCCAGGCTATCATCCAGGTCCTCGAAAGGCCTCGTTAAACGGAGGCACGCTGGAGCTGGAGGTGGATGACCTATAATGTCAACCTTTCATATTATCCTCTGGTAAACATACAAAAAACTATGGAAAATCACCATTCTTAATGGTAAACCCACTATTTCTATGACCATTTTCAATAGCTATGTTAAATTACCAGAGGGTAATCAATGGAAAGTTGATATTTCTTGGTTGATTTCTTGGACCAGGCCTGACACCCCATATGAAGATATATGAAGTATTACCCTCTGGTAAACATACAAAAAACTATGGAAAATCACCATTTTGAATGGGAAAATCCACTATTTCTATGGCCATGTTCAATAGCTATGTAACAAATTACCAGAGGGTAAAATATATTAAACACCCCCATTATAGAGAAAGTCGTAAAAGCCATGTTCCAACTAGTGATGGTTTATCATTGTCGTCCCTAGTTTTTAATGTCAACCCTGGATTCATAAATTCCGTTTACGGCTGTTGAATTTGGCGGGTACCATTTATGTACCATGTAAAGTGACTATTTGGGGGGTACCCCCTAATTAATAAACCATGGTTCATGACCTATCCCATCCCCCGTTCATAGAAAAAACACCCCCATTATGGATGGCTCAATGTGGAAATGTACCCGACTTTTTACAAAGGGGTTTCGTGAATTGGGGGTGTGGAATGTGTGAACACAGGAATGGATTCTTTGAATTATGTATGAATCTGGGAAAAACATGGACAAATTCGAGGAATGTCCTAGAGTTCAATAGATCTATAAATGGGAAAATCATGAAAAATACGTTCATAATTTTCATAGCATAAAATCATCCAACTAAATGGGAAAATCATCCAACTAAATGGAAAAATCTTGGAAAGGTCCCCGAAGAAGCCATGGAGGTTTTAATCGGAAAATCATTGATAAATGGGAATGAGAATAATCGAACCTCCCATCGAAACCTCCATTTACTGGTGATTTAATTCCCATTGCTATCCGTGGTTTAGATATGTGTTCTTCTTATGGCTTCAATGGGAATTTAGATCATGCTGTGGAAAATTTTCCCATGTGTTGGTTATTTGTCCCATTCTAGCGACATTTTTATCAGACCTCCATGGGGCAAGTTTCCGGGATTCTCCAGCTTGATTACCGGGTCAATTTGTTGGAGAAAAAACGACATAGTGTGACTAGTTGGAAAATTTTGAATCACTTGGAAATATGACTAGTAAAACCATGTAAAACCCTTTCGAACACAAAATGCTTGTGTTTTTCGTAAAGTTTCTCCTGTCTGGCGCAGTTTTCCTGGGTATGTGCCTTGTTCGCTGCATTTTGGAACCTTTGAGGACATTCTAAGAGGGAGATTTAAGATATCAGAGCCAACATGTTTGCAGCTGAGAATCTATCTATATATCTTGTTGTTGAATTTCCGAATGGGGGAGGGTGATTTCAACTGAATTGGTTGAAAGTTTTCTCATTGAATGGTGATTTAAGCCGGCAAACATCTGGCTTTGAACAGAATGGGAGTTAACCAAAAATGAATGTGGATTTATATAACATAATTTTAATGAATACGAATGGCAATTGAACCTCAAACTTGAGACGTGATATGGCAAATCAGCAAAAATCTGAACCAAAACAACAAAAGAGTTGATCGACACCGGGGACGTAGCCAGCAAACATCACGCAAAATTTGGTGTTTCATAGGTAAAACTTGGCGGATTTACCATCTGGTTATGACTAACATAGCCATGGAAAATCCCCACCATAAATGGATGTTTCTCGCTGGGAAAATCATCTATTTCGATTAGGGCCATCAATTTTCCATGGCAAACTGTTAGTCATAACCAGAGGGTAAACCTTAACGATGGGCACTGAAAAGCCCATTTTGGACGACCAAAACGTCGTCAAACGCCCAAATCCCTGGGGCAGGTCATGAAGTGGGCCAGAAAACCATCCTTATGAATATCATGGACCCCTAAGTTTGAGATGGACCCAAATATGTATAAGTAAATTTTAAAAAAATAGATTTATAAATATGTTTTAAATAGATTTATAAATAGATTCAGTATTTACAATCATATATATATATATGATATTATATGATTATATTTTAAATTATGAACAAAAAATATTCCACCCAAAAAATGAAGGCTTCCATCTCAAATGGAGATGCCGCAGCTCCAGTCGCCAAGGGTCCCCCTGGGTGGTGCAATGCGCTTGTCAGATGGAAAGGCCGTAGGTAACGCTTCGGCCGCCGGGCTGGGACCCAGCACCTGGGAAAATTCAGGGAATTTTCCGTGGCTTAACCTGGAATTGATGCTGATTCAACTGCGAAAATCGTGGCATTTCAATGCATGTCAGGCATGTCATATCATTTCACCATGAACAATAAGGATCTAACCAAAAGATTTTTATTTTTCAGGAAAAAACCTACAGAAAATCATTGTCTTTACCTGACATGTACCAGATACACCCTAATTGACGTCCATTTCTAGATGATTTCCATAGCAAAGATTTGAAATATTTTACAATTACATATCTAGAAATATCAGAAATGGATGGTATAAGCAGTGTAAGCCGTCCGGAAGTGGTGGTTTATTTTAATGGATTGATTTCGGCAGGGGAACATCAGGAAATGTTCCGATCATCCAATTCTGTCATGTCAGTCACGTTCCGTTGCTGGACAGTATCGTTTGAAACATTGGGGTGTGTCCCCAAAATAGAGGTAACTCTTGCAATTACCCTCTGGTAAACTAACATAGCTATTGAAAATTGCCATTTATAGTGGATTTAACCCATTTAAAATGGTGATTTTCCATAGCTACGTTAGTTTACCAGAGGGTACTTATCTAAAAGTCCATTGATTCTTTTACCCTCTGGTACTCAAACATGGCGATGGGAAACCCCTCATTTCAAAGCCGCCATTTTTACATCCAGTTCTAGATGAGAAAAAAACCATTTAAACCCATTTACCATCTGGTTATTTGTTACATAGCCATGGAAGCCATGACCCATAGAAATAGATGGTTTACCGTTCTTAATAGCATGGTGGATCTTCCCAGTTCGCTAACTGGCAATGTCATAACCAGATGGTAAAACCATTTGAAACCTCCAGGGTTTTCGGGGGATCTCCGTAGGATCTCCCGCCTCGAATTGGAAGACCACGAAGGGTTTGCGACTTTGGTTCTCTGGAGCAGTAACCTGGGCAACTCTCAGTCGACCAAGTGATCCAAGTGCTTGGCCGACTTTGATGGAACCAGTGATTTCTTGGGAAAAATGGTGGTTTCGAATGGGGTTTTTTATCGTGATTCATAGCTATTGAACTTATTGAACCAACAAACACTAGGGCCTAGGGCCTAGGGAATGTGAATGGAAAATCGCCCATGGCTTGATGATCAATATGTTATTTTGTTAAACCCCACCTGCCACAGGTCACCCCTGTTGGTAAATCCCTAGTCTTGTTTCAATTGAAGCTTCAGTTTTTTATTGGTTCAACTCCACTGTTATGTTTTAAGTTTCCAATGTTGATTGCTTAAACTAGTGCCCATTCTGAACGCCGTTTTTGTTGATAAAATCAGACCGGTATATCTCAGATAGGGTAAATCCCGATTTAGTCGCTGAAATCGCCATGTTTGTTGGTAAAATAAAATCCCTCAAATCACGCATTTCTGTAAATCCTGAGTTTGCTCATCGTTCTTCGGCTTTCAAATCATAGTGTGCAGGTTAAACGGTTAAACGCTTAAACCCCAATTCTGGTTGCTTAATCTTAAATGTACATGTTTTGTCTTGTTTTTTTGGAGGAACCGCCTAAACCGTTACCACAAAAAATATTCCCTCAGTCGATTCCCCAATCGTAGTGGATTGTCCATCTTTAAAATAAACAGCAAATCCAAGACGGTCACAATATGTTTCCCAGCTACAGTATGCAAACCTCCATTGGTAGTGGATGTTCCCTACATGTTCCAATTCATTATCCATATTAATTATGTATTATTACTGGGTTCAGATTCCAATGATAAACTCATAATCCAGTAATAAAGTCACAATCCAGTAATATCAGTAATTGTAGTTGTTAGTAAATTGGATATTGGTCACTACATGTCACTACCATTACTGGATATTCACCCAATATACCATATGGAAACTACCAATCAGTACCCTCTGGTTATGTCAAAATAGCTATTGAAAATGGCCCAGTCAAAATAGTGGATCTTCCCATTGAAAAATGGTGATTTTCCATAGTTTTATGTATGTTTACCAGAGGGTAACTGAATATCCACCCAATTGGTCGTTTCCAACATACCTGGCACTCTGGGCTGAGCCCCGACATCCACCACCGTTGCCAACGCGATGGCATCGCCGTGCTGCAGGCAGTGCTCACCCGAGTCTGCGGTCGTTTCGGTGGCTCCGAAGAATAGAGGCTTCACCAACACAAAACCAGGGATTTGACCACAAAAATACTGATTTCATCAATCGATTGGGTTGGTTTGTTGGGGAAAATCTTAACCGGAAACCATAGATGTTCCCATTGAATATGGGGCTTTCCTGTAATTTTTCCCTTAAACCAATCCATTCATTTAAACTTCATTTAACCAATCAAAATATGGACATTAGATATTTTACAATTATTTTATCTTACCAAGAAAAAACAAGAAAATTGAACTGAAATGTTGTATGATTCTGTCTGAAAATGCTGCTCAGAGGGATCCTTTCAGGTGCTTCGAAGCCTCGTTTCCCATATATCGAAGCCCCTGGGAGCCCGGGCCGTTTCCGATGAAGTGCCCATTGAGCATCACACCGTTCAAGGACAGGCAGAGCACTTGGAAGGACGCCTCAAATCGATCTCAACGATCTTCACCAAGGGGGAGATTTCTGGGATAAATCGGAAAGTCCATGAAAATCCCACGATTTTCCCATATTTTCCATAGAAGATTCTCATTTTCCCATATTTTCCATGGAAAAGTTGGCCAGAAATGAAGGTAGTTCCTCCATGTTCCTCCCATTCTTCATCAAACCGGCTGTTTTGCAGGCCTGCGGCAGCGTACTTTCCTGGATCGACGACCTTCTCACAAGCACCTGACCGTCGCAAGTTGTCCCGCGGGTGCAACCCCCACAAAGATCCAGAAAAACTCATGAAAAATGGCCCATAGAAATAGATGGTTTACCTATTAATAGCATGGTGATTTTCTAGTTCGCTAACTGTGAGTCATAACCAGCGGGGGTGGCTTACGATATTCATCTGGGATCATCTGGATGCGTCTGAAAATGGGGAATGAATTGTTTTCAAGGCCGTCAAGTCATTGCGAAAGTGATGGCCTAAACCAATAGATTTAGGGGTGCCCTGTCTTCAAACCAAACCATCTAGTGTTTCATCTATCATCATGTACTATTGGAGGTTAACATAGGTTAACCTCTCTATGAATCATCTAGCTAGTATAGCTGGATGTTCATGCCTTCACATGGGAAAATCGTAGGTTTTGTGACCTCAATTTTGGCCAACATCAACCACTGCATCATACTGCAGTTTCCCACCTCCCCACCAATGTGCAGCTCCAACGCTAGATTTCAATCTGTAGTTCCTAGTCATGTTCTTCCTGCGTGGAACTACCCAACGAGTTTTCCTCAGATTCTTCCCCCCGCCCACCACTTCCCCCCCCCAAAAAAAAATATGGGTTTTTCTGAAAAATTCTCAAGATCCAGTCATTTACCATCATGTTCCCTATTAAGATGCTATTTTGGATGGCATGCCCAATTTTCAGACACAAAAACATAGATTTTCCAAGGTTTCCCAGAGATTTTCCAGAGACTCTCCCAGATTTCCCCCTAGTTACAGCCCAGCCTTCAGATGTTCCCGAGACACCGTGCCATGCAGCCTTCGGTCGGGCACCAAAGTGTCCCAGACCTCAGAAGCAGTGGGAGATTGTCAAAACCTCTTGGGACTTTTACGGATAAAAATTACAACATATATATATATATTGTAATTTATATAGATAGATAGATAGATAGATAGATAGATATATGCATATATATATATACTGTATACATTTCTATATATATATATATTATATTGTAGAGTGTTTTTCTTTTTTTCTTTCTGGGCCAGCTGCTCGATGCAATCTTACATTTATATAGATGATAGATATAGACAAATAGATATATATATATATGTTTACACACATATAACCCGCCAAAGAAAAATAGAAATGTGTTTTATCACTCTTTTGGTTTGATTTATTGTTTTATCTTTTTTGGGTGGTACTATGTATATATATGTGTGTGTATGTATGTATGTGCACAATTATATGCAGATAGTTCTTCTAGTTGCGGTAAAAGTGCTTCGAACCCGCACTTTTGACTTTTGTGGTGTGTATCTCATGCCTTCTGATTACCGTTTCTAGTGTTCGTCGTATCAAGATGTTTTAAGGGTCTCGGTCTACGTTATCTGTCCATATTTTTCTACTAGTTTCACCTATTTTCTAACCGCACTTTGGGGTCTTGTCACATGTTTTTGGGGGTCGTTGCTTCTTCAGGGCGCCGGACGTTGGGGTGGGATGACCAGCAGCTGCATCCAGCAATCCAGGTCCAAAAGGAATTTCGCGACATCCAACAACAACCAACCACCAACCGCAATGTGGATATAAGTTGATATAAGATGATATAAGTTGATATATATAAGTTGATATAAGATGTATTAAGATGTATACCAAATGTATACCAGATGTTGCGCAGCTCACCGCCATCCGGGTTGCCACCTCGGATCCAGTCACATTGGATGACCGATGACCACTGAGGCCCCCAACAGCTGGCGCCTGGGCCGTTCTGCCAACCACCAGCTCGGGCATGGTGCTGGACCTGGTTTCAAGCACTGTGTTGAAATTTGGAGAGGTGAAAATCATGGTGAAAATCATGGTGAAAATCATGGAAAAAATCACCGAGCTCAAGTGATTTTCTGGATTTTTCACGGACATCAGGACATAGATGCATAACTCAAGTGTTTCTTAGGACGTCTTAAGACATCCCTGTCTGATTATGCGCCACCCGACTCTCCAGTTGGAGGGAACAACTTCTGGGCATCCCTCACAAGGAGCGCTGCTGCGGCGAGAGCTTGGCTAAATCCACCCCCTCCGCATAGACGCACCAAAGGCGGTAGGGTGGAACGGCCTGGCCGTAGGTGTGGCCAAGTCGGACCGTAAATCGACCTTTTCAAAGGGGAAAAAAAGGATAAAAAGGCCACGAGTTGTGTGAAACTTGTATATCATGCCCCATATCATTGCCATATCATGCCACATCATTGCTATATCCTGTATCATTTGGGGGGCATGATATGGCAATGACGGGGCATGGCTGTTGGTTTTTGCTCCATTTCTGGGTGAACCATCAGGCATCTCCGCATTTCCGAGGATGAGGAGTTCGACCATCCAGGAACTCATCGCAAGCCGAAAGGTTGGTCAAATGGTCGGTTACCCATTTGGTTATGACTAACATAGCCATGGAAAATCCCTTATAAATGGAGGTTTCTAGCTGGGAAAATCATCTATAAATGGGCCATGGCTTCCATGGCTATGTTAAATAACCAGAGGGTACAGCCCCCGCAGCTTTCAATTTCAGGAAAATCTGGTCACAGAATAGTCTAGCCATTCTAGCCCAGTCTCCACTACCTTTTCTCCATGGTTTTTTTTCATCTGCCACCATGGTCTCTCGGGGCTATTGATCCTCCTGTGAAATTCTGATCTCAAGTTGTACCATCTTCCGGCTATCTCTATGTCAATTTGAAATGACTGGGACCTCTGCCAGTACCACTAAACAACACGATGGTTGACGTCCACACTTCAATTTACCCTCCAATAATCAAACATGGCAATGTAAAACCACTCGTTTTGTTCAAAGATGTTCCCATTAAAACATCCATTTGCAAGGGGTTTTCATGTGATCATATGTTTCTCATATTTCTACCATGTTGTTCCCATTAAAAACCTCCATTTTTCACGGGCATTTCCCATCCTTCCCCCCGTCACTCGCACCGACGGATCGAGTAACTCACGATGATCAACACCCCCACGTCCTGGGAAGATGGGGTTCTATGGGTTGACACAGTTGTACAATATCAAGCCAGAACACTGGGATATACGTTTTTCATCCAGTTGAATATGGGAAGGGTACAGTATGGTACAGTACATATTTTTGGGAAGCGAATTTTAAGTTGTTTTAAGATGTACTATACTGTAGTGTTCCTGGATTTAAAAAAAAACTGGGATCCATGGAAAAATCCATAGTTCCACTGGGAATCTGAACAACATTTTGACTCCAAAGGGGTGATCCGAAGAAAACCAGTGCATTTCGCATTTCACTTGAAACAACGTACAACAACACACGTTGTTGTAACCCACATGCGATACCTGTATCATCTGTATGCGCATTATAATATATATATATATATAGATCGATAGATAGTTTATTCACTGAAATTTGGATTGATGTTCATTACCCTCTGGTAAACAAACATAAAACTATGGAAAATCACCATTTTCAATGGGTAAATCCACTATTTCAACTGGGCCATTTTCAATAGCTATGTAACAAATTACCAGAGGGTCATGTTCATTATCTAATGACATCTATCCACATCTATCCTATCTCCATTTGTTTCATGATGATAATCCGCCCTCTCCGCGCACAAAAAACCGGCCGCGCCTGGCACAATGCCATTTTGAGGAGTCGGCCAGGGCCTCTATTTCAACTGGGCCATTTTCAATAGCTATGTAACAAATTACCAGAGGGTCATGTTCATTATCTAATGACATCTATCCACATCTATCCTATCTCCATTTGTTTCATGATGATAATCCGCCCTCTCCGCGCACAAAAAACCGGCCGCGCCTGGCACAATGCCATTTTGAGGAGTCGGCCAGGGCCTCAACATGACTGTGGATGGTTGCCAAATCCTGCACCAGTTACACCAGTTGATAGGTGGTAAACATCCCATTCTTTACAGGGTTTCAACCATCCAAGGTGCAGGACTTCGCAACCATCCACAGTGGGAATTCCAGGATCCAACAGATGGAGGTACGTTAGTACCATATTTTAGGCCATATTTTGGGGCTATATCCCCTTACATAGGCCTGAAAAATAGGCCTTTTTTATATGGTAGGTACCTCCATTTTAGGATCCTGAAATTCCCATCAGTACCCTCTGGTAATTTAACATAGCTATTGAAAATCACCATGTTCAATAGGTAAACAATCTATAAATGGGCTATTTTCAATAGCTATTAGTTAAATTACCAGAGGGTATAATTATCAAAGAAATAGAAATAGAGCCATGACCCAATATATGGAAAAATAAAAGCCATGTTCCAGTCACCAACAACCAGGATATCAATATTATATCACCTATAAAAATGCTGATGACTGGATTTATATGGTTTATTACTGGTTTACCCACATTAAAACATAGCTCCAAATTTATACCAACCATCAGTATGTTTCATCATTGTTCCAAGTTCTTCCCCTGAGCTCCAACGGCGGCCCGCGCTCGCGCGGCTCGCGCGGCTCCGCGACGGCTTTGGGTCGCGGCACGGCCGCTTTGACCCGGGGAGGGGGCCTCGGCGGCCTCCGTTTAACGATGGGAATGGATGGATGCCTAGTGATCAACCATGAAAATATCATAGTAATATGATACCAGTAATATCACATTAATATATCTTAATTGTTATTAATGATCATTAGTAATGATCATAGTAATATCATAGTTAATTATCACTGTTACATAGTAATGATCATAGTAATATCTTGAATTGGTGTTAGCAGTAATATGCGCATTAACATAGTAATATGATCATTACTGTTAGTGGTCAATATAGTAGTTTGATCATTGACATAGTAATATGATAACAGTAGTCGTATCACAGTAAAGAGCATAGTAATTAGGGGTAATTCTTACCCTGTCATATGGTATAATGGTGGCCCGTCATAGTGACAGGTAATATTAAATATCAATTGTTATGGATAATATCCAGTAATATCATTAGCATTACTATTAGTAATATGGATATCATCATGTAGTAATTATGATAAAACTGAATAATAATGATAATAGTATATGATCATAAATCAATAATGTGACAATGATCGTGATCATCTGGAATGATGATGACTAGTGATTTCACAATATGTAACATTATTGTATATTGATAGGATAATAGTCACCATGGTAAATGCTGGGATATGAATGGCGAATCCTAGTAGTATACTAATAGTATCAACTAGTAATGAATGGTAATGTGGTAAACCCAATAATAATAATAATTAATAATAATAATATGTAATAATAATCAGCATTTTTATGGGTGCCATGTTTGCTCAACAGGTAAGTTTATGGCATTGGGTTTCCGACATTAATCATTATTTATCGCAGGAGATATCACTTCTTATTCCTATTGCATACTGTGTGTTCGTTCGTAGTCCATCTATATAATTCCAATATTAGCTTTTATTGTTGTCATAAGCTACAATTATGTGGATTACTATTGTGGACATCTTGATTTCTATTGCAATTAAAGTTGGTGATCATCTCTTTTCCTTCATTGTTGCCATTGTAGCTGCGGCCCAAGTGGAAATGATCATCCAACAGTTTGACCCATGATGGCTTTACTATCCATTACTATCCATTACTATCCAAGTGGATACAGTACTAGATTTCATAGATTTTCTTAGTGGATATCCCATACTACATAAAACTATCCATTTCATATTAGTAATATTTAGTGATTACTAGTGACTGCCTTCCAACCCCCGCCCTCCATGGTGCGCATCTTTCAGGGTCCCCGGGCGGTGGGGGTGGGGGAGGCCCATAACTTTGCTCCTCCAACGACCGATTTCCCGATTTCGGTCGGGGGGGTGGCCGATTTCGGGTGGCCCCAGAAGCATCCCAAAAGAAGCCAAACAGTGTTAGTAACTATGATATAATGTTGGTAACTATGATTTGTAATATAACATACTATAACTAGTAAGATTTCGATAGCTAGGTTGCTAGCCATTACTCAATTGGTTCAACTGTTGGTTTGCAATGGTTCCGATACCTCTGTTAGTTTATGATCTACCAAGGATAACCATGGTTGATGGTAGATATATCGAATTAGTTAATTCAATTTATAAATCAACTTACACTTGGGCGGCACCACCTTGTTAAAATTATTCTTTCTTGGAGCCACCATTCTTTGTCCTGATGGATTTGTAGAATGTAAAAACGAGGAGGCAAAGAATATTAATTAATATAGCTACTTCAAAATCAGTTTTTCAGTTCCATTTCGAACAAAAAATCCGGCAATCTGGTATACTCCAAATTTCACCATAATGGAAAAAAAAAAAAAAAACATCCAGATCCCAAAAGAAATGTCCGCCATCCCTCCTTGGAGTCTCGTGGCTGTCTCCATCCCGTAGGACCCGGTGGTGCTTCTGGCAAGTCCACCGCCCTGTGGCGGTAGGGGATAGATTTCACCCACATGGTGACGACTGAGCAACAAAGATCTGGATATCATGGGAAAATAACGGGATATTAACTTATAATGATTCATCATGATGATGATTCATGTGGTATTAATCATCATTAACCATCATTAGCCACATTAATAGTGATGTTGATGATGATGATGATGATGATACAAGGTGATGCCCCAGTTCGGTAGTTATGTTGACGCAAATAAACTCCAGTAACTGTCGGGTCTGTGGTAGATAATTATAACATATGAATACATATTATAACTATAAACCATAGATCGTAATAGATCACAGGGTCTAAAAAATGATAGTTATAGTTATAGTTGGTAACCATATTATAACCATATTATAACCATATGATGTTTGTTGGTTCATGGGGCTTATAAAATCTTAACCAACAAACATCACAACGTGGGCCACCAACCTCAGGCATCCCACTTACCGGTGATTTTTTTAAAAAACATGGGCCACTGCTCATAGTTTCCCAGAGAATCCAACTGAAAAAAGATTCCCAACCCCTTTCCAGCTGCCAAAAAAGAAAAGCTGGAAATTCTCCAGGCCCTTCGGTGGCATCATGGCATCTTCAGCCCTCCGTGACCTGATGTTGAGCGCTGGGACATTTGCTTCGATCTCTCCATGATCGTACCTGGTCAGAGACCGGAAAGGTCTGGATAGTGCTCGAGAGCACCAAAACAAAATGAGGAAATTCATGAGGTATTAGAAATCATGTTAGATAGATATTTAGATAGGAACCACCATAAACCACCATAAATCACCATAAACCAGCATAAATCACCATATTTCATTGGTTAAATCACCATATTTCACCATATTTCATTGGTTAATGTCATAAACCACCCAGTTTGATGGTTAGCACCGGCCACGGAGCACTGGATGCCGAAGGTTCCATCACGGTTGATGTGAAGAATGCGTCCCCGAAGCCTCGCGGGGGCTACGGATCGTTCATCCCAAAAAAGGACACATGGCATGACATGATTAGTTTTCTGCCTATCTGCCAATCTATCTATCTATCTATCTAACTATCTATCTATATATATATCTCTCTCTCTATCTATCTGTGTCTACCTAGATCTATCTACATCTATATGTATATATATATACATATCTATATCTATCTGTAACTATATCTATATCTATATCTATGTCTATCTATATCTATGTCTATCTATATCTATGTCTATGTCTATGTATATGTGTATGTATATGTATAAGTGTATGTATATGTATATGTATGTCGAATTTTATGTTTTACTTGATCCAAGAGACCGCTAGAGTTAAGCCAAGATATCACCCTCCAAATAGGAAGACCATCATCAAAGTCGCAGATGCAAATAGTACCACAAAAGTGGCGTTGATCTGACACAAATTGGAAATCAGCCCCAAAAGTTGTCACATCAATCACATCCCAACAAGAACGGCTGCTTTAGCCTACCATTCATGTTCCATACTCACCCCCCGTTCAAAGAAAGGTCCAGTAACTTGCCCCCGGCGCCAGAGAAACCGCCCCTTGGAATAATGGACATGTGGGGGGCTATATATACCATCATTTTCCCATAATCCCATAGCATCCCATAGCTATCTAAAACTACCCATCACAATACCACATGTTAAAGCACTGCCATACCGACACTTTCGAACCAAGCGAAAGCGAACGATGAACTGTGCCAAGGATCCAAGAAAGACCCCCTCGCCATCTGCTGGTGACCACCGTCCCCACCTTGGGATGCCAATCAAGCATGGCAAGCTGTGAAATGCATTGAAATCCACTACTGGTTGGTGGTTGACCTACCCCTCTGAAAGAATATGAGTTCGTCAGTTGGGATGATTCCCAATTATTATGGGAAAAATACCAGCCATGTTCCAGTCACCACCAACCAGACTATAAATCGATGTTTTTTTTTGTCACTGGGCATCTATTAAAATGGGTGATTTATGGGGAATTGGTGGGTGCCTCAGCTGTTTCCAGCTTCACGGCCTATGGTACCTCCAGTCATCCCAAGTCATCTCAAGTCATCGTTAGCTTCCCCATGAAACGACCAATGGAGGGGTGGTCACCTGTCATAGGGGGCTCCCAAAATGTGCTCCCTCCAGCACTTGACTTGCAATATTCATCATGATCATCATGATCATCATGATTCACAACTGTTAAATCCATGTGAAATCCCTGCTGTCCTACTGTTGATGCTTTGAAAAAACTCGGTTGATGGTTAGTTTTACCAGTGGTATTCCCAAGACATCCCATGAAATCACACTGTTTGTTGCTTAAAATCCTCACGAAATCACCAATCATATCCTATCAAATCCCATGTTGTTCACCATTATTCACATCAACCAATGACTGGTTGGTGGTGCAATGTGCCCATCTTGAAAAATGTGAGGAGTTCGTCAATGGGAGAACGATGACATCAGGATGATATCCCATATAATCCATATATTGTGGAAAATAATCCATTCATGTTTGAAACCACCAACCAGATCTGGTGATTTCTTACACTTTGCCATGGCAAAATCACCATTTGTTACACCAAACCACCAACCAATCAATGACTGACAAACCACCAAATGAGAATCTGATGCCCAAAAAACACCTGTTGGGTCCCCCAGGCCGCGAGCACCACTCGCCGCACGGCGGCCGTCTCTCCACCCACCGAAGCCCGCGGAGCCGCCGGCTCCTCGTCCTGACCTGGCTGCCAGGTGGGAGCCTGGAAACCCACCAAACGTGGGATT
The DNA here is from genome assembly GCA_947184155.2 of Cladocopium goreaui. NCBI lineage: Eukaryota > Dinophyceae > Suessiales > Symbiodiniaceae > Cladocopium > Cladocopium goreaui. The sequence goes on from CAMXCT020001235.1 coordinate 131,780, forward strand.
TTCATGGATTTTACCATGAATTTTACCCATAAACCATGGCTAAAGGTTGGTTTACTAAGTGAAGATTTCCCTCATGTCCCGCAAAAAACACACACAAAAAAAAAGAGCCAAAGCCCTGGTGTCCACAACAAAACTGTGCTGCCGTCGTTGGAGAATCTTCCACCGCCGCCTGCAGCTGCATCGGCGGGAGAAGCCTGGCTGTCTCAGCTGCTGATCTGCTTGGATATCTTGGATGCAGAACAGCAGCCCTGGAAATAGAGGTGCCTGGTAGCTTCAACCCAAAACACATTTGATTCCCAGAAATTGTCAGATGGGAAGATCAACTTGGACCTGAAAATACACAATAGAACAACCTTTTGAAACCGCTAACTGGAGAGAACTTCAGCTTTGATTTTGTCTTTTCACAGCTGAGAGTCCAAACAAAGACATGCTGCAAAACAGCAAATGCTCCATAGCTACCCTCTGGTAATCTAACATAGCTATTGAAAATGGCTATTTATAGTTGATTTTCCCATGAAAAATGGTGATTTTCCATAGTTATGTTAGTTTACCAGAGGGTAAGTCAACCTCCAATCTCAGATTTGGATGGTGTGTGCCATCGATAGCCTATTTCTGCTGAAATTTTTCGGGATGGTTTCTTCTGAAGTTGAACATCTTGCTGCAATCGAGTCTGGTGCTTCCACACTGCAGAAATCCGCATGCAGCATGGCAAGGGAAAACCCACCATTTTTACATTTAAAAAAAAACATGAAAAGAGATTAATACCTCCATATCCTCCATTTTACAAGGATTTCCATGGATTTTCCATTGCCACGATGGTTTACCGCCAAAATCTCCAACAGCATTTTTGTTGCGCAGAAAACGCTCCAAACGGCCCTGCAGTTGCTCCAACCTGAGTTCAGATGCGTGAGAATGGGTCACAACACTGGCATCGCCTTCCATTTCGCTACTTGGAATCACCTTCAGCAAAAGGGGGCAAAGATGAAAACCCCACTTAGACCCCCATCCGCATGATCGAAATTGCTAGTGAACCAGAGTCAAAAGCTTTCAAACAAATCCTGAATCCAATATGATCCAATATGCAAGTTGCCAGTTTGCCTCGTGCATCTACCTGTCCAATCCTTTCCATCAGTTTTTTAACACAAAAACGGCTTCCCAAAATTAGGTAGCCAATCAATGGCAGTCCACTGCAGTCCACTTCAGTCAACATTTTTGGGCTTCAACATGCCACCAACAACCCCGGTTGGAACATGTCGCGAAGGCTGGCTACGTACCGTACGTCCCGGTTTGCCGAGCAACAGAGGTGAGGCGGTGTCTCTTCCCTTGACATCACCTGGATCAGACCCAAGCCATCCCAAGCCGTTCAGGAGAACACCCATGGTTGCTATAAATTTGGAGCTATGATTTAATGTGGGTAAACCAGTAATAAACCATATAAATCCAGTCATCACCAGTTTTATATTTTTATAGGTGGTGTGGATAAACCATAATAAACCATTCCCAGTCATGGCTGGTTTTATGGCATTGTTTTACCCATATGACATAGGATTTTCTAGTCTATAGGATCTATCTGAGGGTACCCCTCCAAAGTACATGAAATATCATGAAATCAATCAGGGTCGTCTAGGATCATCTGGACAGCACTGGATGCCCCACATGTCCCAGGTCAGGAACTTTTTTCTCTACAAATGATGGAGATACAACCTAAATCAACCAGAGAAGTCACTAGAATATTACCCTTCGGTAATCAAACATGGCAAGCTGGGAATTCCTTTATAAATGGAGGCTTTACTCGGAAAATGAGCTGGTAAACTAACAGTTTGCTATGGAAAATCATCAGTTTGAATAGACAAATCATCGAAGGAAATGGGCAGTTTTCCATAGCTACAGTATGTTGGTTTACTGGAGGAGAAGTGATGCGAAAGTGGCAAACGGACGCCAATTTTGGCCCCGTCCAATGCAAAAAAACCCTTCAAAAACGCTGGTGAAATGATCTGAAATGGGCCCATGCCCAGGTTTCGTGATGAAATTTTGCAGCCTAAATCCACCAGAGCTCCCCGTCCGCCTGTCCCTTCGCACGCTATCAGCGCTGCGCAAAAAACTGAAGGTTCCTTTGCTGGGGAGGCTGGTCGGGACGAAGCAGGTTGGATGCAGAGACTTTTCTTGAGCTGGGCCCCAAACGTCCCGGTCTGAAATCTGAGCCTTCACCCAACTACGACATACTACGACTATACACTATACAAGCTTTTCAATACACAAACAAGGCATGGAACCGTCAAGCTCTCGAAGTTCATGCAGACCCCAATTTTCGACTACAGATCCCATCCAAAAACTTTCTTACCTGCGGGAAATTCATCGACATGTAAGTTCAACCACTCTGAAAAGTCTTAAAAATACATATGCTTGCGAAATCATACAATGTATATATATATATACATATTTATTCACCGGTAAGTACATACTTGTGCGCATATATAAATATATACATACGTACGTGTTTATGTTTATGTTTATACGTCTAAATATTGCATAATATTGCGATATAACGTGCATACACGTCCTAATTATATATATATATATATAATTTTGACAAATGCAATGTAAATGTTACAATTACAAAAACAGCAAAAAAAACCATCCCCCGCATCCAACCCAGCTGCCGGGTCCATGGCCAAGCCCTGGAACTGCTGCAGAAACGCCACGCAGTGCCACCAGGGCGCCTTGCCGTTCCTGGCCGCTGCAAGGGCCATCTGACCTGAGGTGCAAACATGTCATTTCACGGAGCAAAAACGTGGGTTTTGAAGAACAGAAATGTGGATTTCACCCACCAAAATCAAACCTAACATGGGGATCTCACCTCTAAAAATGGGAACTGAACCGTCCTTAAATCGGGGGATTCCAGGCTTTCCACCCATAGCTCCAGCATCCATCGATCTTCCCTGCATCTCCACCAGGGTGTCTGCTGCCCGCCGCCAGCAGCCAGCTTTGCTGCAGCAATCCACCAGCGCCGCGCAGCTTTCGTGGCCCCTCCCAGAGGTCCCAGGCCCCACGGGCACGGCCATCTCCAAAAGGTGCACGCCATGAGGCCAGTGGGAACTAAAGTCACCTGGTAGGCTCTGGGGTAGGAACCCAGACTTGAAGGTGAGTCCAAACCTCTGGCAGCAAAATATTGGGCCTATCCAACTGATAACCTCTGGATAGAACCAGACTGAAACTCAAGATCGGATCGACAATCACCATCACCATCACCATCACCATCAACAACAACAACAACAACAGTGAGCCATGTTTGCAGAGGATGACAATGGGGAGTGCGAGCCCCTCCGCGCGTTGCAGAAAACATAGACAACCAGCCAACCTTGAACCATCAGCCAAGGGTATGAAAAGGGGCAAGGCATGGCCGGGCTGCTGCGTTCATCCCATGCCCGCTGGCCGCCAGATGGTTTGGCCAAAAAAAACATGCCAGATGGTGATGTGAATGGTGATCCCTGAATGCAATTCACGGTACTTCAACTGTTTGATGATCATTTCAACATGTGTCCATCATTTTCAACCCATCCCGCTCCACCAACAAGAAAACACATCAAACAATAGTTCAACACAAAAAAAACGGCTGAATTAAAATGTCACGAACCTGAGATATAGCCATTTTTGGGATAATTAACCTTACTGACCATCATTTCAGAAAAAAAACATCAACATCCGAGTGAAACTCCATTAGAATTTTCCACAAGTGACAAGCACCGATCGCCATGGCAACGGGGCGATCGAAGGCTTCCGCGTTCAGCGTCGCGAAGCTTTTCATGGCCTCGGAGTGTTTGGCGAATTTGGGTCAAAAACGGGACATGGACAAGAACTATCTTCATGGCAAGGTCCTATGTTGGTTTAAAATGGTTTAAAACTATTCACCCAAGAATTCAGCTGACAATATCTGACAATACTTGGAATACAAACAACACCCAACAACAATGATAGGAATGGTTCGGTCAATTGCCTTCATCCAAAGCCACATCCAGCAACCCCCATGGCAAGCCCCGCAACGCGACGGCCCAAGGGCCGAGTCGCGACGTCCCAAATGCCCGCCCTCCTTGCAGCGCTGAGCATCGCCCCAACAGCTTCGATGCCCGGCCGCAGCATGCGGCTACCCATGGACTGCAACAGGGTGGCCTTGGTTGGCCATGTGGGGATAGTACTGCCCGTCTCCCACATGTTACATTCGTCAAAGCTTTTCTGTGTGGATTACTCGGAGTGGAGGACAGGTCGTGGATAGGTCAGCCATGGTCGTACCCATCTAGAGATGGACTGACCATCGCTGGAGTTCTGCCAAGCTGGAGTTCGCCAGTTTTCACGACGCACACGAATTGTGAATAAGACAGGAAACGCGAGTATGAACTCAACGCACATGTTTATCGCACTTTTGCACTTAAAAATGATTTTCCCATATCTTCCCATTGGTAATGCAAATATATATATATATATGTGTGTGTGTTATATGTTATATATGTTATATATGTAGTTATATATGTTATATATGTTATATTTGTTATATATGTTATATATATATATACACAATATATAACACTCTGTGTTTCCCATGAATCATGATTCATGTGGGATTCACCCAATGCCACCATGGCTTTGAACCAAGTGTCCACCGTCTCCCATTGGGATGTGGCCGCGCTGGCCAGGGAGTTCCAAGTCACCAAGTCCGAACGCAGGGACCTGGCAGCTGCCAGGACTCGAAAACAGAAATTACTGGGGACGCTTCTCTTCAACAGAGAAGTAAACTTTTGACACTTTGAACTCACTGTTGTATATTCAAGCATATTCAAACTAAACACTTTAACCTTTTTTCTGATGTCATCTGAAACCGATCTGTTGCACTCACTAAAAACATCTAAAAAAAAAACAGGATTTTTCAGGGCCAGGGGGAGGATCATCCAAATGGAGCCTGGTGCTGTGTCTTTGTCTGTTGTATGGAAGCATCGGAAAAGAATCTGAAAAAAAAACCTGGCCCTCTGGCAATTGAACTTGGCTGATTTACCTTTTACCATCTGGTTATGACTAACAGTTAGCGAACTGGAAAATCACCATGCTATTAATAGGTAAACCATCTATTTCTATGGACCAGGGCTTCCATGGCAAACTGTTAGTCATAACCAGAGGGTAAAAATTGTGGTTTTCCAGTTCCCAACGGAATCCATGACAAGGAGCGCTTGACGACAGCCGCGAAGACCCAAAAACAGGGCCAGTTCCCAGTGGCCAATTCTATCACACCTGAGGCCCAATGATGGCTGAACACTGTGACATCTCCATATGCAGTATATGATATATGGAATAATGAATAAGCATATGGAAAATGGGATATCATATTTGTGAGTATCCATTATACTCATAGTGGCATAATGATATTTTTCATTGTATGGAATAATGATCTGAAAAATGGGATAAGAATATGGAACATAATGGAATAATGGATTTGTGGGAAGTTGCCGCCCTTTTTCATGGTTAATACTCAGCATATAGTTTATGGTCATCCATCTCACACAAGAAATCCTGACAATGGTTGTACATGGTTGTACACATCCCTACCAATAAGCTTATGCAATCTAACTGTTGGCCATGGCACATATGCTTGTTGATTGCAATCCGGGTTTGTCTAAACCTTGTGGGAAAACAACCCGGGCTTTACATGTCATGGAGAAGGAACGTCATCTTCCCCATCCTCTCATTTTTGGATAACCCCATCATCCCCCCACTTTTGAAGGGTAGAATTATAATTAGTCCCGTAAGTCATCCCGATGGGCGCCTCCTGAAATGTTGAGATAGGATGGGAAGATGACGTGATCCTATGAAAATGCCTGCCATGATAATCATGATACATTTTACCACGAAATCAAGCTACCTAAATCAACGAAAGCACCACCGCTTTCGACCGTTGAGCATGTGTTGGTGCCTGCGCAGCTTTCCGCTTTTTTTTTTCCTTTCCCCGTTTGGTTCAACTTCGTCCTTAATGAGGGAAACCCAAGAATAAATTGGATGAGATTTCCAGGAATGTGATGAGGCATTCTTTACTCCAACCATATTTAACAGTTATATAATACCCTCTGGTTATTTAACATGGCCATGGAAAATGGCCCATTTATAGATGGCTTACCTATTAAAAATGGTGATTTTCCATGGCTATGTTAAATAACCAGATGGTAGTACTTTCCAATTTTCCGGCATTGATTGGGTGAGTGCCAGAGTGCCAGAGTGCCAGGCATCTGGCATGAAAGTTCGTCAAATCTACCCGGGCACATTGACACCAAGTGGTTGTAAAGCACCACATCTGCACCTGCAGAAAGGCTTGGGGGCCTATTCTGGAGGCCTATTCTGAGGACCGTGTTGCATCAACCAAGATTGTAGGCAAAATCCAGGGGCCTATACTATGGTATACTATGGTATACTATGGTATACTATGGTATACTAGTTGTTATCATCTACAGTATCTATTGTTGAGGGGAAGCCTCTATTTTGATCAACCAACCAATGGGAATCGACGGTCAGGTCAACAAAAAAAGCTGCTGCCGTCATTGGCAGATAGTTCAAGATACGGGGGGTGGGCCTATCACTTAGTAAGTGCGTGCAATGACCCATGTGTACCCTCTGGTAAACATACAAAAAACTATGGAAAATCACCATTTTTAATGGGAAAACTCACTATAAATGGCCATTTTCAATAGCTATGTTAGTTTACCAGAGGGTAACTGGCGGTATGTTTCACATATAACCGGGTCATACTACGTTCATTGTTACCCCAAGTATCATGCGGCGGTGCCTGCAAGTGGCTATCTAAGTCTCCTTTGGAAGTGCTAAAACCGAGATCATCGGGTATCATCTGGGATATCACTCGGACTTATGGTGGATCCTGGAGATATCTGTAGTTGGATGGGGGTGTGACATGATTTAAACCATGATTTTAACCAACAAATATATACAAACAAAATATCAAATATATCATAATATATCTGTAGTTGGATGAGGATATAACTTATAACTATATTACTAAACACCAACTGGTTAATACTGGTGTATATGTGTAGTTTAATAGTGCTTTACATCAGTTATTAACCAACAAACATTAAACTGGTGTGGGGGGCCGCACCTTCCTGAGCCTGGGCCATGTGAAGCCCCAGTTGCCAGGACTTCAATCCTGGACAGCCAACTTGAATGGAAGCTTAACCGCTGGTAAACCAACATAACAGACATAACTATGGAAAATCACCATGTCCAATAGGTAAATATCATCTATTTTTCTATGGCCATTTTTTTAAAGTTCGCAAAGTCTTTTTTATTATTGCCAGAAGGGTCATGGAATCAAATCATGGGATAACCATCAAAAGTGATGGTTAAACATCTCCATGGGGAGAAAAAATATACCTCTTACCCAACTTTCCAGGTGGATCAGGGGAGTTACTTACTATATAAGTGCCCCTGCTGAGTTTGAAGATGTTTTTCCCTTCGACAAAAACCGCTATCCACTTTAGGACCTCCGGTAGTTTAATATCGTTAATATGTCTACGATTTATTTATTAAACGTTGCTATTTTTCCATGGCTCTGTCAGATTACCCTGTCAGATTACCGGAGAGGTACCCATGTTTACAGCCTCCGGGCGTTTAGCCTTTCCCGCCTCCCACCGAGTCAGGTCCACATGCACCCAGCGCAGCCGTCATGGTGATGAGGTTGGGCCGCAGCCGCCACTGCAAGGTCTCAAGCAGCATGGGAAGCTGCTGACCCTTGGCCAATGCATCCACCAAGACGCCTGAGAACCAGGCGCCCATAGGCCGAAATTTTCAGAGCCATGGGATACTACACCATCCTACACCATCCTACACCCACTTGGAACCCTTGGAACTGGTTTATGACAGCTGGGGAACCCATGTTTAAATGATAGCCCTTGAACTGCTGACATGTTTGGTGGTCCCAGCAGCTAGCCACCTGCTTCTGAGGCTACATGAAGGATAGAGGCTCCAAATGGGGGCAAAATCGAGGTTGCGATTTTCCGGCATCCAATGTCCACATTGTCCGCCAACAGAACTTCTCGACTTTCCAACCGTGGTCTAGAAACTTCACCGTCACCGTCCGGGCCTTGTAGCTGCGGGTCCGTTGACAGATATTCCACACGCTTCAGCAAACGCAATGAGAACAACCACTGCTGAGCCCTGCCACGTCAGCGATTTCAACTGGGAGAATGGCGACAAAATATGTCAAAGCCTCGATAATAATTGGAATGATCAGTACTTTCAAACAGCCCTACTGATCCCTGTTGGTAAAAACTGGGACTACACCGCTGTTAATTGGGGGATGGTAAGTGTCAACTGTTAAGTAGTTACACATAGAGAGAGAGAGAGACAGAGAGTTACTTAAACAACCGCCACCCCAAAAAAAAACATGATTGATAGTAGTTCTTGCACATATCTATATATAGATACCTATATATATATCGATATAGAGATATAGATATACCCTGGTTGCCCCCATCCCCCAGCCCCCCGGGGACCCCCTACCTGTTATAGGCCCCTGCCGCCGTCGTCACCAACCGCGCATCCATCGCCTCCGTCGCCTCCGTCGAAGTCAGCGCCGCCGCGCGACGCCACTGCGCAGCCAGGGTGCCGAGGGCTGCGGTGACCAGGCGCAAGGAGGGCTGCAGGGAGCGGTGCTGCAGGCACCTGGGCCAGAGCCTCTGGTAAACTAACAGCTAGCTATGGCCATTTTTGAGTAAATCAACTATAAAATCTATAAATAAATGCCTTTGAAGTACCCTCTGGTAATTTAACATGGCTATTGAAAATTGTTATTTATGGTTGATTTAGCTAGTAAAAATGGTGTTTTCCATAGCTATGTTAGTTTACCACAGGGTAATATGTTTAAAGAGCATGGTTTTTCCCAAGCAAATGACTCAACAAATCCAACGACGATGATTTGTATCATCCCCAAAATGACGAAAAACACTGGATGGGTGGGAAAATCGTAATTGTTATCATCCCCGAAATAAGTATGAATGGGTATGTTGATAGTAATGCCTATAAATGATAGTAATTTGTGATAATTTATAATGTGTAATTGATAGTAATAATGTGTAATAGCTATACTAGTGATGCGTATGTCTGTATGTATGATACCTCTATAGTATATGATACTATCTATGTGTATATCTGAAACCATCTGTGTATAGTATGTGCACTCTATCCCATGTAGCCATACTATTCACATCTGTTGGGATTAGCATGTGTTTTTGTAATCCCACATGGGCACCATCGCTGATATGTACTCCCTGTAGTAATCCATGGAATATAACTGAAATTAATGGAACGACTACCCTCTGGTAATTTAACTCAGCTAACGCAGCCATGGTCCATTTATAGATTATTTATGATGATTTACCTATTAAAGATTGTGATTTTCATTGATTTTCCAGTTCGCTACGTTGAATAACCAAAGATTATGCTAAAAGCAATCCCAAAACAGAAAAGCGGGAATAGAAAATTGAAGTAAATACCATGTTTTTCACATCCTGGTTTCACACCGTTCGGCATCTTTTGGGGGTTGCTGTATCGCTATCATGTGGGAAAACTTTTACAGCTCCCCACAGCTCCCCAGTAAGGAACAGAGATTTTGATTTGGTCTGAAAATGGTTTTCTTCCGCATGTTCCCCATTAACATAGCCACAAATTGGGGTCTGTGCCATAGTCAGACACATAGATTCCATAAATCCGTGCGTGCTTGTGAGTGTGTGTGTGTGTGCATATGTACCCTCCGGTCATCAAATGTAGTAACCGTAGCAATGGGAAATCCACTATAAATGGAGGTTTGAATGGGTTTGAATGGGAAAATCATGGAACATCATCCGCAAATGGGAGATTTTCATAGATTTTCCATTGCCACGTTTGATTGCCGGAGGGTCATCGAGATGTTCCCACAGCCGCCCTTCTCGTTAAGTCACGCCATTAGAGAACTCACCATAGGCCACAGTGCCGCCTACCAGGGAGGTCGAAGAAGGGCTGGGATGGGCTAGTCCAATTCATGGTATCCGAATGGTATCCTGGATATCCTACAGTCCTACAGCTGGTTGGCGGTTGATTCACCCTATGGCAATCATGATGGCATTTTTTGGAGTTTTTGACCCATCCCGAGATGATCCACTGATAAACTACTGGACAGCTTTGGGAGTTGATCTTTTTCCCAGGTGAAGCCCCCCTGTCAAGTCACAAAAAAAGTACACCTGTCACAAATGATGAAAATGGATGAAAATGGATGAAAATGGAACTTTCATCACCAGATATCACCAGAAACATTGCTAAACAACGTCTGTTAAATCATGCTGACACCTCTGGGCCAAACCACGATGGAATGGATGCTGTGGATCTTCCATCCCCAAACAGAAGCCGCACCGACTGATGGGCAACTTTCCCAAAATAAGTCCATATGGTCCATATTGATAGCAACATTTTCCGGTCATTTAAATGCTTTGAATGTGGCTTTAAAAAAACTTTTTATGTTCATGATGACGTCATGTGGGATTCACCCTGGCTGCCATAAACCTAGCATGACTGGGAATGGTTTCTACAGAAACCCATTGGGCCCATGGTGATGTCTTGGGGAAGGCCATGACCCCAACCCCCAACCACTGTCCAACCACCGTCCGAGGAAACGCCTTGCCGTAGCCTCCAGCCGCCAGGGCGGCGGCATCCGTGACATCTCGGCTGTCTCCCTCTCGGTGAAGCTTCAATTCCAGCTGCAGCAAGGATTGCCTTCAATCTGCATTCAAAAATGGATGGTTTATAATGGACAAACCATCTAATGGATGGGTTTTTCTAGGTTTTTGTAGGGTTTCTGAACTAAAAATAATCCATAATTAATTCAATGGCCATCTCAGGAACCGATTGATTGGAGGTACCTACCATAAGGCCTATGTTTTAGGGCTTAATTTCAGGGAATATCCCCACATATTTTGTGGCCTGGTACTAACGTACCTCCATTTTAGGATCTTGAAATTCCCATTGATGAAAGGGTGCCCGAAGTCTGAAAAAAAGACCTAAGATCATCCAAGATCTAAAAATATCCCCTGCCACCGGCCAAAGGGATGATGGCTAGCTATATGTTTTTTGACTTTTGTTCACCCATCTTTGCTGCCATACAGCCGAGTTATCATGATAGGGCTACAACAACTTGCAACATGCTATGGCCATCTGTGACCGTGGTTACTACTGGGTGCAACCATTAAATCGGCCCATATCATCCCTTTTTGGTACTATGATGTCCAATCTTTTTCAGGGTCGCTCCCAACACCCAAGATCCAAGGCTGGCTATTCATCCCAGTATATCCTCATGATTCCCCATTCATATTCCATGAAACCACTATTTAAAAGGTTTCCTAAAATGAGGGCACTCCCCAATCATCGAAAAATCGACCGTTTTAGTATTGAAACCCACTGTTTTGGGGATTTCTGAAGGTTAAAAAAAAAACTCCCGAAACTCACCACCACGCCACGCCCGTCGCCAGCCAGCGATCCGCAGCGCGCTGTGCCGCGCCGCCGCATCCGGCTGCAGGCGACGAGCTCCGAGACTGTGAAGACCATGCAGGGCGTGGGGCCAGAGCGGGGCGGACAGCGAGGCAAAGAGAATGGTGTACTCCTGGCGACATGGAGGAGCTTCTCATTTTAACAATGGGAAAAAAACGAAGCTCGGCATTTTGTGGAGGTATGGGATGTATATGTGATGTGTACATGCATATCTCTATATCTATATATATATATATGTGTGTGTGTGTGTATGTATTTGTTCATTTATTTATCTATTTAATATTTATGCATTCATTCATTCATTTATTTACTGATGTATACATATACACACATTGCATGTGTGTGTGTGTGATATGATGATGGCGTGCAAGGTGGTACCCCAGATCGCTAGCCAAGTGATTGCAAATAGCTAGGTGGGCGAATGGGTGTACAGTAGAAAATCGGTCATGGGCCATTGCCATCTGGTTATGACTAACAGTTTGCCATGGAAAATCACCATGCTATTAAGAACGGTAAACCATCAATTTCTATGGGCCATCTATACCATGGCTATGTTAGTCATAACCAGAGGGTAATTAGGGTTTATAAACTAACTTATAACTGGCCGTACCTACTCCCGGTGGTTGCCAACCATGGATTATTTGGCAATATCACCCACAAAAATGGGACAAATGGTGAGATAATCGGGAGCTCATTGGATGTCGTTATTTTGGGTTACGGTTCCTGGTTGTTGTCATAATGCATAATTGGTGGCTTGGTTTCAGAAAGCTCAACGGTGGCAAGGAAACGAACAATATCCAAAAATTAGATACGGAGATAGAATGGTACTGTGATATCTCACGGGAATATCATGCTATGCGCATATTTAAAAAATAAATTCAACTACATATACTATCGATATGATGTTTCAAGGGGGAAATCTAGAGACGATTTGTAGGAAACCATTGGGACCTACAGAAACTTGTGGGTTTATAAATTGATAAATTATCCATTTCAGAAAGGCTTCCAGGAACTCAAATAACTCAAATCCGTGGCGCATCATGCAGCAATAGGCCAACCACAATGGGCACTCTTTACCCATCTTTACCCTAAGGCCCTAAGGTTTTGTCTTGATACTTTGATTCAAATATGGTTCTGACGCCCACAATAACTGCGGGCAAAATGTGGGTGAATTGATGTCAGATGGGATTCTGCGGCGCCATTTTTTTTAACTGGCGCCCATAATCACCATCCTTCAGCCAAGTTGGCTACGCATGCGATTACAAAAAACCTCACAAATGGTTGGGGTGAATTCTGAAAATCGAGGATTTTCACCAAATTTTGCACCAAATTTAATAATTTTGCCATGTGTTTAATGAAAAAAAAAAACATGGTAAATCACTAGATTTGCAGCTGCCTTTGTGTTTTCAGACAATCCAAACAGGCCTGGTACTGAGAACATCGACGCCATGGTTGCAGTGGAAATCTCTTGGGTACTGTAAGGACTTCTGCACACCAGAGTGATGGTCACTTGGGCCAGTATCAATATTGATCATGTGGGTAAAACAATATGTCATAAACCATCCCCCAGTCATCACCATCAATATATGTGGTATGTTGCCATTCCCAGTCATGGCTGGTTTATGATTGTTTTACCCACATTTGTAGTAATGATGATGTAATGATAATAGTCAACATCAACATCGCCATAGGGCACAGCTTCCCCGTCCTTCAGAGTGAGATCATATCTTTTCAGCGCCTCGACTGTCTTCAGCAGTTCCTAGGAATCAACGAGCCAATCACAGCCAGGTGGTGAAAAGCTGGGGGATCTCTCATGAACCCTGGATACCCTGGTTGATTGCGGGTTGACCTTTACGAAAAGTGATGATTTGCTACGAAAATCATAGCAATCAAACAGCCCAGGGGTTCTTTGAAAAAATGGAGGTTAACATGGACAAGAATGAGGAGTTGCACAGCAAAGCACAGGAGGTTCATTGGCAAGAGTTGAGGTACATCCAAAAGCGAGGATATTATCCAAAAGCTCAGGGAATCACAAAGGTTCAAACTGCCCCCTTCCTACCTAAGTTAATGTTCATTTAACCCTGACGAACAGCTCCAGTGACAATGGAGCTGTGAGTTTCTGGTGACTATCCACGGATCGCCGGGATGACGTAGTCATCTCAAATTGGAGGCTTCCGAAAATGGGATACCCCCAGTCATCATCCAGTCGTCAAGGATGACCATTTACCATCTGGTTATGACTAACAGTTAGCGAACTGGAAAATCACTATGCTATTAAGAACGGTAAACACCATCTATAAATCTATGGGCCATCTATCCCATGGCTATGTTAGTCATAACCAGATGGTAATTGGAGTCTTGAACCCCATGTTCACTTGGGGATCACTTGGGCAAAGCCTCCACTCTCTTCGAGCGCTCAAAGCGCTCGGAGCCTTTACCTCAGATCTTTCTCCGATGGGAACCCACTGGAAGAACGTACCAACTGGGGATACGACCTCTCTGAAAATTGTGATGAAATCAAAGAATTGGGTACCACGGTACAAACCTATGAAGTTCGAGAAAAAAAACATGAAAGTAGAGGTCATGAACATGATCATTCCGATGAAAATTCGGACATATACACCACACCTAAATTCGATGAAAATGAGGATGCATCCAATGATGGCGTTGAAATCACGCCTGTCATGACCGGTAAGATTTGTAACTTGGGCCCTTGGGTGAACAGACCCCAGCGCAGCCTAGCCTTTTAACAACTCCGAGGCATGCGGGTCATCTACCTGGCCATCTACCTGACCATCAATCGCAGTCGCAGGGTCCCAAGGGTCGGTGACAAATCTTGAAGCCTGTCATTCTCACGCTGTAGTCTGCGTACCATTGAATGATGCTGTTGGGCTCCGGCACCTGGAAGAAAGTGGAACCAGAGTTCTTAATCAGCCATCAGCTTCGCTCATTGGGTCTGTTTCCATACAAATCACCATTGATATCATGATGTGTTTCATTGGGCTGGGATGATTCTCGATATTTGTTGAGTTGCTGATCTGGGGTTGTTTTTCCCATGCTTCTTTCTCTTGACATTGATGTCCACCATTCGTCCCGATCCTGCTCTGGAGATGTCATCCCCACCTTTCCATGAGGAGTAGAGGAGCCACTGAATGCCACATTATTGACAATCACAAAGTCATAGCCAGCTTCCACATTGAAATCCTGTGGCTGCTGAGGCTGCTGGTTAAGAATATCCGAATTTGATTTGGTCGAATGGTATCATCATCCCATCAAATAGGATGGAACACCAAAAATCAGCCGGCACGGTCCTCCACTTCCATCGCCACCTTTTCCTTGACGTCAAAGCTACAGGCAGAATGATCCTGAGGGCGACCAGCTGGCACGAGCCTTTTTCCGTGGCATCCTGCTCAAACCAATGTACCATTTTTGGTTGATTGCAGTTGTATCATGTTGTATCATGTTACTAGTATATCTAGTTACATTCATCCCATGAACCCATCGTGCAGGTGCCCCACCAACATCAAGCGGACGAGGATCAGGGTACAGGTTGCCTAGGAAGGGGTCATAGTCAGGGCTGCTGATGCACCCTGCTGCATCCACCTTGCAAGGGCCTGAAATCAACTCCCACGGCTGGGCGCTGGTCGTTGTGGCGGTCGTCGTCGCATTGGTGGTGGTGGTCGTGGTGGTGGTGGTGGTCGTGGTGGTCGTGGTCGTGGTGGTGGTCGTGGTTGTTGTCGTAGTTGTCGTAGTTGTAGTAGTTGTAGTTGTGGTCGTGGTCGTTGTCGTTGTGGTGGCGCTGATGGTTGGGAACTCGCAGTAGCCCCAATTGGTGCCCTGGCACGCAACGTCCTGGACCCAGCAAAATGGACCAAAGCTATAGCCATGGTTTTGACAACTAGTGGACAGTCGCACTTCCGGTCGCTGGTGAAAGGTACAACTTCCTTCGCCAGGGCTTCCACACCTTGCCAGCTTCAGAATGATGTCATGAGTCAAGTTGGAACAATAAAATCCATGAGGAATTGGGCATGTAACCTGCAACAAAGGGTAAAATGTGGAAGGGCCAATGGTGCAGGATACATCCTTATCCTTGGGCCTTTGGGTTTGGCTTGGACTCCTTAGCTCCTTAAATCCTTTCGAGTTTGAAGAACTCGGCCACTCGAAATAAAGACATAGGTCGCATCTATGACATTTTTGACATCATGTTCAAGAGAATCAGGGGCGCCCTTAAGGACAACCACTAAGGTCAACCAGCAGCTTAGTTGGGTCATGTTGAGTTCAGCCATTTTCAGCCCATCCCAAACAGTTTCGCCAGGCACTGGTGTACTCAGTGGAAGGGTTCAGCCCAGAGGTAGGGCTGGAGCTGTTCCCTTCCAATGGAAAGCTGTAGCCCGAGCTGTCACCCGCCAAGCTATGGCTGGGTATTTGGAAGTCTGTGAGGACCTTGGATGACAACGATGCCATGGGAACCCTCCAAAAGCGGATTTGGAGTAATTGTTTATGTGTCCAATCCTTTGTAATCTGTTCGGACAGATGATTTTTTCTGTCGTGTCTCATCTTTTCTGCCTTTCTTCGGGCTGCTTCTATACCCCCAAACCAAACGGTTAAGTGCGGAAGGCCTAAGATCTAAGACCTAAGATGACAAACATCGGTGGTCTGCAGGTTGTAGACGACGTTTGCCCATATCCATGTAGATATAAGTGTTGGATTCGGAACAAAACAGGAATGTAAGCGCAACAAACCTAGGGATGAAAAGGGCATGGCCACATTCCGCAGATTAACTGTATCTCTGGTGGAAGCTGCACGGATATCGGTCTGAAAACCCAATCTTGGAAAGATTGGAACGTACTGGAAATATTTAAATCAAACCTGTCGGCCAAGTATAGAACAGGCCAACGGGTTGCCTCCCATGATGATCCTAAATCATCCTAAATCCCGAGTCCTTTGCTGCAAACCAGTTGCCATGCTGCTTTATATCATGTTGCTAAAAATATCATTATCCAATTATAACCATGATGTTTATCATTTTTATTACTACCATTATTATCTTATTATATCTTATGATTTTAGATATTATATCTTAGATATTATTGGATATTATTACTAGATGCAGTAGATATTATTAATAATTATTATTATTAACCTCTGGTTATTTAACGTGGCTATGGAGAATCACCATTTTTAATAGGTAAATCATTCAAAAACATCTGTAACTGGGCCATTTTCCATGGCTATGTTAAATAACCAGAGGGTAGATATTATTCAATATTGCTGGAGCATCATTAGCCATCATTAACCATAATTAACCATCATTAATCACCATTAACATAGTAACATAGTAACATTACTAATAGATATTATATAGACATTATGAGCATTGTGTCTATACCATCTACATCCATAGTATCATTCCCATTAATCACCATTAATCACCATTCTGATACACCATCCATCACTATTGCGAGTATTGTGTCTATTACCCTCTGGTAATTTAACAGTTTGCTATTGAAAATGGCCATAGAAATAGTGGATTTTCCCATTAAAAATGGTGATTTTCCATTGCAAAATGTTAAATTACCAGAGGGTAGATATTATTCAATATTGCTGGAGCATCATTAACCATCATTAACCATAATTAACCATCATTAATCACCATTAACATAGCAACATAGTAACATTACTATTAGATATTATATAGACATTATGAGCATTGTGTCTATACCATCTTAATCCATAGTATCATTCCCATTAATCACCATTAATCACCATTCTGATACACCATCCATCACTATTGCGAGTATTGTGTCTATTACCCTCTGGTAATTTAACAGTTTGCTATTGAAAATGGCCATAGAAATAGTGGATTTTCCCATTAAAAATGGTGATTTTCCATTGCAAAATGTTAAATTACCAGGGGGTAGATATTATTCAATATTGCTGGAGCATCATTAACCATAATTAACCATCATTAATCACCATTAACATAGCAACATAGTAACATTACTATTAGATATTATATAGACATTATGAGCATTGTGTCTATACCATCTACATCCATAGTATTATTCCCATTAATCACCATTCTGATGCACCATCCATCGCTATTGCGAGTATTGTGTCTATTACCCCCTGGTAATTTAACAGTTTGCTATTGAAAATGGCCATAGAAATAGTGGATTTTCCCATTAAAAATTGTGATTTTCCATTGCAAAATGTTAAATTACCAGAGGGTAGATATTATTCAATATTGCTGGAGCATCATTAACCATAATTAACCATCATTAATCACCATTAACATAGCAACATAGTAACATTACTATTAGATATTATATAGACATTATGAGCATTGTGTCTATACCATCTACATCCATAGTATCATTCCCATTAATCACCATTAATCACCATTCTGATACACCATCCATCACTATTGCGAGTATTGTGTCTATTACCCTCTGGTAATTTAACAGTTTGCTATTGAAAATGGCCATAGAAATAGTAGATTTTCCCATTAAAAATGGTGATTTTCCATTGCAAAATGTTAAATAACCAGAGGGTAGATATTATTCAATATTGTTGGAGCATCATTAACCATCATTAACCATTAAAAATGGGTGATTTTCAGGGTCTATGTTTATTTACCGAGGGATCCCCAATAGCTGGATGGTTTACCTGGGTTTACCTATTAAAAATGGCCATTTTCAATAGCTTTTTGTATGTTTACCAGAGGGTATATGTACCACATCCATAGTCACTCCATACGACCTGATCGCAACCAGGCGTCGCAAAGGCCCACCTTGAAAGTTCCCCTGACTCCCCAGCCTTCGCCCCAAGAGTTCAGACCTGCGGAAAACCCCGCGCCACGGGTGATGCCATGGCCATGGGGGCCATGGGTTTCCCCAGGTTTGCCCCAAAAAACATGGGAAAACGCCATGGTTTCCCCAGGTTTCTTGGAGTTTAACATAGTTTCATATATGTTTAATATGGGGATTCATGGATTTTCCAGCATGTTTTTAAAGCCCAGATTTCTGAAACAAGCTGTGGATCATTGTGGAAAATTGTGGATATGCGATGATGTGACTCTGGGGTTTAAGCTTGAAATCCCAATTGAAGAGTTGCGGATGTTTCATTGCCCCAAAGGCGATTTTGTCTGTGGAACACTGGCAAACCTCATGCCACCCTAGGCACTGTCGATATACAGTATATGTAGACAGGCACTCAAATCAATAAATAACTGCATATGGACAATTACGTAAAATACAGTAATTAATAATTCGTTACATAGATACCAAAGTGGTATCTAAATGGCTTGTCATTTGATAGCATACACCATCCGATAAATTACACATGAAGACATGGCCATGATTTTCCACATAGGACATGACAGTAGTGAAGCCCTAGTGACTAGTGACACCGTGACGCATCCCCAATGTTTGCACCTCATCTGGATACCCTCTGGTAAACATACAAAAAACTATGGAAAATCACCATCTTTAATAGGTAAATCAACTATAAATGGGCAATTTTCAATAGCTATATTAAATTACCAGAGGGTAAATTCACCAGCCAGCCTGATTTTTGGGATAGTTACCCCAACCCTAACCACTATTCACAGTGACGTGAAAAACCTGAGGTCGTGATCAAATGCGTCAAAATAAACCGTCCAATAAATCACCAAAACATCCCCATAGCACATCATTATGCCGCCATTCTTGTTTGTTAAGTCATCATTCTAAAGGTCAAATTCTTTGTTTACCGAGGTGTTCTTCTCATCCTTCTACCAAGCAGCAGTTCCAATAGTCCGGGCCGTAGCCCACCACCGTAATGGCATGGTTGGCACTGCTGTCGCAGCCATGGGTGTAGATGCCACCACCATAGGCCATGAAACCCGAATCTGCATAGAGGTAGGCAGGGATGGGTCCACCCTGCAACAAAGCCTCCCGTGCCAAGTGGTAAACCTTCTCGGGGTAGGGATGGTAGTAACTGGCGATGGTGATGTATTTGCCTGGGCAAAATACAGCTGGGAAGTCAAACATCGATTCGGTGTTTGAACATTTTATGGAAGTAAGTTCTTCAGATGATTGATGCATATTGATGCAACTAATTTTGATCCATCTTAGCATCAAAAGGTTTGGGGATCAGGGATTTGCGAACCATACCCAAGTGATGGCAAAACTGGTTTTGGGGAAGTTCGACCTTCACCAGACTCATCACAGCAAATTTTTTCATCAAGTCTCCAAGTCGGAAGGTTCCCGAGCGGAAGACCCCTCCAAAAAGATAAAACTAAAAAATAACTCAATATTATTCAATATTGCTGGAGCATCATTAAACATCATTAACCATCATTAACCATAATTAACCATCATAAACCATAATTAACCATCATTAACCATAATTAACCATAAGTAACGTACACCTGACCCTATATGGGTTTCAAGCAAATTCACCAAATCAAAGGATAGTTTGTTTGGGCCAAAGGTGCGAGTGGTCAAGGTGAATTTGTCCTCCCCGAGCGTTCGTCCGAACCCACTGTTGCCACACTGCGTGGGACATGGTGGCGCACTGCCACTGACGGCGAAATGTTCCGTGCCCTCGCCATGGCCGAAGTAGGGGTGACAGCCCAAATCACCTGCCATCCAAACTGGTTCGGAATGGCCTTCCTTTTCTTCCATTGTTCCCTGGCTTTCGTTCTTTCTCCTGTCCTTCCCTCGCATTTCTTCCTTTCGTTTCCAGTTCCTAGTTTTTTTGGGGGATTGGATAAGTTGTTGGACAATGATTTTTAGGTTGTGATTTTCATGATTTTCATTGTGTGCACATGCCGTGGAACTTATGCCCTTGCCATGTTTGCGCAATGGGGTCCATTTCGTTTCCTCACAAAAAACATGAGCATCGAACCTCCGGTGGGCACTCCTCCTCCAGCCATCAGGTCAAAGACCCAATCCTTAGATATCCGTTCCCAGGTATGGGACGTGGTGGTTCCCAAAACTCAAAAACTAGTAAATTGTGATTTTCCATAGTTTTTTGTATGTTTACCAGAGGGTATATCATATTGGGAATCAGAGTGCCCCGTGGGAGAATCCAGAATATCCAACAATGGTTGGTCTGACCTGTACCAATTCAAAGCCCTCGGGTCCATGAATCTTTGCGAACTACTCAGTGGGAGGAAATATGTTGGCTAAAACCTCATTTTTGTGGTTTGAAAACTTTTTGGGGGGATCCTTTTTCCGAGCGAATTGAGGAGCGCCCAACACAAAATAAAATCATGCCATCTTAATCAAACAATGAAACCTTCCTTGCTACAGCTCCACAAGCACACCCCCGACAATACGAATTCCAGCTGATGCCACTTGAACCGAAAACCAAGTGCCACTGCAATATTTGATCTTATTGGTTCAATAACCATGTTTCTTTGGATGTGAATCGAATCTAGCAAGTGGCAAATAATCCGTATCCTGGGTGAGCTGTTTAATCATAGCCACCACTCACCACAGACCAACAGAGATGCACATCCAAATGCAGACACCTGGTTTTTCCTCCCCATTATTGTTTCATATTGTTTCATCCTAGCTGCCATTAATTCCTAATTTTTGTTGATCCAACTGGGCGCACATCCTAGCTAGCAAGTTCCAAAAGAATGCATGTAGACATGCATAACTACATTGGATGTATTTTGAACTTATGATCTGGGTTTGTCACTTGCACGTGGGTGGTTGCAAAATATATGTATGTGTGTACGTTTGCATATACCACGCACAGATATAATAAGCATACCTGCACACATACCTTTGCAATGATCTGCTGGCGTTTATCCTATTTATCAGTCCCCGATTTGGGCGTCTCAGAAAAATACACCCTATACATTTCAATAGTGGAAAAAACAGGTTCACTCTCATTTAATGACCGTACATTCGGCGTATAACAATCTCTCTTTTGGACAAACCCATCTTACTGTTCGCTGTAGGCCGTACCCCATTTGATCTCTACCATTGTTGGTCTTATGCCCCCTGGTTTGGAGGAAAAAAACAAGTTTTTAACTCAAACCGGCATAAGAATGGGGATCTAAGATGTCTACCAACAAAAACAAGGCTACCCATCGAATTTCAACATCAAGTTTCCATTCTCTCCCATCTCTCCCAATAAGGGTTTGTCTGAAAATAAGGTGCGGTACAACTACATTCACTGGATAACAACAATTTTCCATCTGAAATTACCCAGTATCGTTTTTGGGCATACTTCATCCTCATTTTCGGACAACCCCAACTTGTATATAATTGGGCCACTATATCCCGCCATAACCTTATTAATATACCATCAAACCACTAAATTTACCATACCACCAAACTGACCCAAAATTCGGTTTTGTGTCAGTTTTGTAAATTAATATATCAGTCGTATCCCATGATATTCCCTTCAAATCCTAATTTTCTATGACTAAACGACCATGTTCATCTATCATTTGGTGGGGAAACTCTAAATAGCTCCTTTGCCCCCCATTTAGTGGGGAATATATAGGGAACCTGAGAAGGGAGGAACGAAAGCCAGGGGAGTGCGGAAGAGGTATGAGAGGAGGACTGAGGATAGAGGAAGATAGAGTAGATATGGAAGAGGAGGTGCAAGGGGAAAGGGAACACGAACCAGCCTTTTCGTCACCCCTTTCCAAAGCTTCCTAATTTCACATCCCTGACAGAAGTTCCTTCTCCATACCTACTGTGCCTCCATTCAAGGACCCTTACGGGCGAAATTTCCTCCAGGGAACGGACCAAGAAAAATCTGTTTCAGACAACCATGTTTGCAATCGTTGCGCCCATAATGGCCCCACATCGGAGCCCGACAGAAAGGGGTAGAAGAGTAATAAAGTCACCGTCTGGCAAGGAGATAGATAAAGAAAAGTAGCCATTGAGTTCCCACCTTTCCAAGCAATGCCTTTGCCCTCATCCTGTTCACCCCTCCTTTCCCTTGTGTTTTAGGCAGTTGCGGAGCTTGAGCTATGTATTGCGCTCAACCATCTAGTACGCAAACCAGCCATTGAGCTCCAGCCTTTCCAAGCAATGCCTCTGCCCACATACCACATCTACGTTCAGCTCAATGCTTTTCCAAGCAATACCTCTGCCCTCCTCACTCACTCTCCTTTCCCTTGCCTTCTGCTTGACTTCCCTTACCCTTCTTCGTGTCCTTGCTTTCCTTCTTCGCAGCCCATTCCTCTTTCCCACTGCCTCGATGTTCGGCAAACCTATCAATCCCCTCCCCGCCCACCCTCTATCAATGCAGGCGACATTCCCTCCAGGGAACGGGCCAGGAGAAGTTTGTTTCAGACAACCATGTCCACACGCGTTTATCCAATCGGAGCCCGACAGTTTGGGGGCAGAAGAGTCAACATAAAATGGTGTGAAGTTTCTGGATCCTGAGCTATGTACAGCGCTCAGCCATCTGGTGGCTGAAAGGACATGGAGAAAAGCAACCATTGAGCTCTAGCCTTGCCAAGCAGTGCCATTGCCCTCATCCTACTCGCCCTCCTTTCCCTTGCGCTTGCCGTGTACGTTTCCCACAACCCACTTCTGCCTCAACCATTCTGGTCTCTCATATCGCCTCCCAAAATGCACCTCCAGGGGACGGACCAGCGGGGAACCGATACCCCACCGTCACCCAATTGCCACCTGGTACATGTCCTTCAAAAGTGCTCAAAAAACACGGCGAATTCCGTGATTTTGGGTACCTTTGGCACGCTCTGCCCCCAGACCCCCTTAACTCACTTTGTTCGCAAAAAAGAAACTTTGCCTGGCCTAGCGGCTGGCTTTCGCAGTATGGATACCCATAGCTCCTTAGCTCCTTCCTAACCTATAACCATCCACCAACGGGATCTAGCAGCCACTGCCCAATTGTAGTTCTCCAAGGTGCTGACCATCCGCCCTGGCAGCCATCCCCGTTGTTGGGTGGAGCGCAGGAAGCCACGAAGCCCCGCGAGAGCTGCGCCCTTGGGCCGCTGAAGACGCCCTTTGTGGCGATGCAGAGGCGGGCGTCCAAGGCAGAAGATGCTCCGAAAGCCCAACAACTGCCACATTGACCTGTCGAAATGGGGGAAAAGAAACGGAAAAAAATTCTGGATCTATCGACATGGTTGGGGAATCGAAAAAATGGTGGGGGCGACAAGAAATAGATGGGAAATGAAAATGGAATATTTTGTTGGCGGGGATTGATGGAAAGGTAATGGACAAGAAATGGAAACAAATGGAAGCATGTGGAAATGAATTCAAGAAATCGGACCTTGTGAAAAGCGCACACGCATCTTGTCACCGAAAACAGCTGTTGATTTGGAAACCTAAAGATTTTCAGAAAGGCTTGTTGCCAGCGCTGAAGTCACCAATTGTTTGTATATATTCACGTTTTGTCGATATATTACATGATCTGAAGTAATATTATGTTTTTCTTGTCCATGCACAAGCCTTTTCTAGTAGAAATGCAAAAAGGCTTGTTGTGGGCGTGCAAAGGGCAATTTTTCCCCAAATGCATTACCTGGTCTCAAACAATATTGGCCTT
Organism: Cladocopium goreaui; assembly: GCA_947184155.2. Classification (NCBI taxonomy): domain Eukaryota; class Dinophyceae; order Suessiales; family Symbiodiniaceae; genus Cladocopium; species Cladocopium goreaui. Next base: position 155,876 of record CAMXCT020001235.1, read on the forward strand.
TTGCTGTCCATACACAAACCTTTTCTAGTGGAAATGGAGCTTAGAATGGTTAACCATCCAAATTCAAACCAAATTATCCCGGCAAGAGACCCCAAACAGTGTGCGGGAGTGGAAGGATAATGTATAATAATGAATGATAAAGTGTGATAATGATGATGATGATGATGATGATGATGGTGATGATGATGATGATGATCGTGATGATGGTGATGATGGCGATGATGATGATGATGATGATGATGATGATGATGATGATGATGATGATGATGATGATGATGATGATGATGATGATGATGATGATGATGATGATGATGATGATGATGATGATGATGATGGCGATGATGACGATGATGACGATGATGATGATGATGATGTGTGGTGGTGGTGGTGATGATGAGGTGGAATTAAGAGGATTCTTGTGTGGAAGATGAAGTGGAGGATGATAAGGTGGAGGATGATGATGTAGAGAAGGATGATGATGATGATGATGATGATGATGATGGTGATGATGATGATGATGGTGGTGATGCGGAGGAGGAGGAGGAGGAGGCGGATGAGGATGGTTGAGGAAGAAGACCGATCCCAAGACCGGGACCCCCACTTTGTGCGAGCCTGCGCGGTCGAAATGCACTTCAACATGTCACAAGAGCCACTTTATACGGAAATTTACCAGAAAAATGCCGCGCCCCAGAAGCGGGACCCACACACTTTGTGCGAGCCTGCGCAGTCGAAATGCATGTCAACATTTCGCAAGAGCCACTTTATATGGAGATTTACAGGAAAAATGCTCGAGACCAGAGTGAGCACCCTGATCAGGCACCGGCCTTTACATACTGCAAGAACCCCTCAGTGTGGACACACGTTTTGGGGAAAAAACAAATAATGTTTTGGGGACTGCTTGGATCTAGGCATGTTCAGACTAGGACGTCCAGCATGCCGCATGGAGACTGCAAGAGTTCGCAATGTGGCAAGGACGACGGCATGAGGACAGGAAGGCGAAGGAGACAAAGCCGGACACGTTGCCATAAATGAAAAATGAAGATAAGTAGGGTTGTGACAAGGGATGTGAATAAATACGAAAAGAATATAAAAGTGATTGAAAGAGTATGGAAAAATATGACGTGCGCGAAAAGATGGAGGAAAGAAACACGATTAGGCATGGTGGATATAGAAGGTTGGTTGATTAGGGCTCAAAGCCGAAATGAGACATGCAGCGAGATTTTTATCATTCCTCCCTATCAACAAATGTCACAGATAATTGTCCAATGGATATCATTGGTGATCCGATTCCCCCTCTAAGTGTTCCCAAATATGCGTAAATCCCCTGCTAAAACCAAGGTTTTGGCTGATGTTTTTTTATATGACCGGGGGAAGGGATTCCACCTTGGTTGTGGATGCGCATGATGATCTCCGCACATTCGGGCCATTCGCTGGCAGATTCGAAGCTCGCAGGCAGACTGCGGGTCATGATGTTGTCAGTGATCGCATGGGTTTGCAGCATGGACGCATTCACCTGTCTCGGTGGGATTCCATGGGGGGCTTGGGATCAGAATCAAACCAACCATTCAGAAGGTGGCTTTCTCGGTGAGGGTATAATAGGGTCCTACAGCCACCCCATTTTTGGGCAAACAAATCCCACAGTAGTCGAACATCGCCAGATACACACCCATTACATTCCATGATGGATATCCTCGGGAAGGTTGGTTTTATACTCTACCCTACCCCGCTTTTCTTCGCTAAAGGCCCAAGTTTGGATAAACTCAAATATCCAACCAAAACAACAGATTAACAAATGATTCACCATTACACCATACGTTTCTACCAACCATCATAATTACAGTACATCCCAGACAAAATCCAGAACAACTTCCATTCCCCACGATATTTCTTGGCATCGCACTGTTGCAAGCTTCATCTAGACCCGCATAAATCCACCTAAATCCACCATATCCATCCATATCCACCAGCTTTTCCTTATCAAATCAGCACCGTCCCCCCAATTTCCCCCCGGTGCGGTGCTGCACCGTCTCATCCGTATGGGTGATCCCTGTGCGCCGCTGGAAATCCGCCGCGGAAAAGTTGGCCAACCAGGCGGTGAAGTGCAGGGTGTAGCTGGCCTCGGTTTCTGGGATTTCTGGGAATGGAATGGGACTATATCAACCATGAGGGATATGGGATATGGAATGGATATGGAATGGAATGTTTCCCAGAAATCCCTCAATGGAATGGAATGGGGCTATTTCTATATCATGATCTCCTCAATTTTCATCATTTTGCATGGTTTCCAATCCCATCACCCTAATATTAAACATCATGTGGGATCATATCAAGCATCATGAGGGATAATCCTGGGGAAAATTATCATGTGGACATAATGGGGATAGACTAGGGATATCATCGGGATTTAATAGGGATACAATGGAATGGGACGATTATAATCCCATCACCCTAATATTAAACACCCCAATTGCATGGCCCAAAAAAAAATGTGGAAATTCCCAAAACAAAACCATGGTTTCTATGGGTGTGTTTTAATATGAACGGGAAGGAATTATCAACCATCATAAGGGATGGAGATTTGTATCCCGAAGATGGGGGGCTGTGGAATACCCATACCATGCGTGAAAAGGCCGGAGCCATCGAATTCCGTTGAAGATCTTTGACGCCCTTGTCTGTGGAGAGCCGACTGTGACAGTTCTTTCGGGAAGCTTCGCGTAGTGGGGGCGCACATCATAAATTAATAAACACACACCCAAAAAAAAAAAACTGGGCTAAAACCCAAATTTCCAGGAAATGTCGAATCTTATGGCTCCCCAACTTCCCAAAAAAACAATCGCTTCCCCATCCCCATCAGCACGTCACCGAAGAGCCTCCTGCTGTAGCAGGTGGAAGAGCCTCTCCGACAGCACAGGCATCTCGGCACGCAGCGCCTCCAACAAATCGGCGATGAAAACGGTCGCCTGTTGCTGGGGGTCCTGGATGGTGTCCGTGCCATGGTGCTTGCACAAGACCTGGCGATGGATGGGAAATCATGAGCCAAGGGGGCAGCTAAACCAAAGAAATGAGAAGAAATGTCCAGTCTAGAAGTCGATCAGAGTATGGAAATGGGAATGGGGAGAGGGATGTGATGGAGATGGGGATGGAAGTCAAGTAATCAGGGGTGATCTGCCCACCCAGAAGCATGGTGTGCGCTTTTGATGGTCAAAGCTTTTGCAGCTGCGAATGGGATAAAGGTCAGTGGGGGGGTTGAAACCAGTCACCATGACTACTATTCACTTGCGATTCGTGGGATGAATTTGAAGAGTTCCAACCTGGATCTGCAAAGCCCTCACAAGTTCTACTGTACATTCTGTGGGGAAACACGGGCAAAGCTAAGGTGAAAGACATTGTGTCCTGGAGTAGATAGTTGACAACCGGCGCAAAAGCATCCAAGTTGACTATCCATCAAACCATGTATTCTCTCTCTCTCTCTCCTCTCTCTCTCTCTCTCTCCCCCATCCATTTCACCGACACAACAGCACCATTCGCATTGTTGGTGATACATCCCATGAATACTGGTTGCTTGAATACCTATCATTTCATGGATCTATTATATAAAATCGCGCTATTCATCCCCCAAGCATTCAAAATCAAATACCTGCGGTTGATGTTGAAATACCGCCTATCATATATCATATAACTATATATCATATCCGCATTGTATCCCACTAATCAGCCTTTTTGTTGGTTATATAAATTCCCTACGAATCACAGCATAATGTCAACCCCAGATTAATAAATCTTGGCTATTAATTGGGGGGCTTGCCCCCAGATTGGTCATAAATTACCATTTAAATTGGGACCCCCCCAACTTATTCACAAACTGGTGCTTTTGCAAAATCCTGGGTCAACATTTTCCCGCATTTTCCATTGATCATTGCCTTTCACCACCATCAACTAGCTCGATATCTCTACCATAGACCCGCTCGTTCATATTAGTGAAAGAAATCAACTTAGCGTTAGTTGGCTCACAGTCGGGCACCACCTTGTATCATCATCAATGTATCCGCAGTGCATCACCATGATATTCCCTTTTCGTTGCCAGGTTTTTACAGATACAATTTTTCTTGGTTAAATCCCCATACCCTCGGGTAATCAAACACGGCTTGCTGGAAAGTACCCGGCTCTAAACTTCCACGGCTGATTGGGATTTTCCAGCCACGTTTGATGACACCATGGGGTAAATCCCATTAAATCCCGGCCCATAGCCATTAATCACCATGAATCACCATTGCTAATTAGTATTAAACATTATTTACTATCATGAGCCCTTATTAGTCATTATAAACCACTAATTATTAGCCATCATTAACCACTATCAGCCACTATTCACCACTATTCACCACTATTCACCATTATTCACCACTATTCACCTGGTTAATCCGCCCCGGCAGTGTGTCAAAACCTCGTACCCCTGGTGAACATCAAAATAGCTGGTAAATGGATGTTCATTCCCCTAAAAATGGTAGTAATAGGTATTGATCCGCCCCAGAGATTTTTCCGCCTCCATCTCCTCCATCAGTCGTTCCTGGAAGGCCGTCACCTCCGCATCGCTCAGCTCCTCTGCGAGACCTGAGGAGTCGATGAAGTCGTGGAAGCCTCGCGGCACGATGGCACGAGAGCGTTTTGGGGGGAAAAAACGGGGAAAAAAACGGGGAGAAGTGAAGAAAAACGTGGAAATGGATGAAAATAGCTGGGAAAATCCCATTTCTGGAAAATTCGGGTCGGAGCCAGGTTAGAAGTTGGAATTGCAAATTCAATGCGACAAATATCTTATAAACGTGTGACGAAAATGGGAAAATCATTGAGAAATCAGAATTCTCCCTTAGACTCCGAAAATCACCCGTTTTGTGGAAACTCATCTTCCAACCCCTATCTGGCACGGTCTACGTTAATTTATTGGAGGATAGATCAGTTGTATAACTCTTACAATTACAATTTTGGTACCCGTATAAAGGGGTGGCAAACCCATCCATGCTTCAGGACAAACACATGTCATAATGTTGGCAGTTCTTGCTGCTTATACCCCCATGATTGCTCAGCTTCCATCGGCTTCCCTTAGCGCCAAGCCATATAAGCCATCAACCAAGGTGCCAGAAATTCGGGGCAGCCCATCCATCTTTGGACAAATCCAAAATATCATTAGCCTCTGATAAACCCACATAGCTATGGGAAATCACCATTCTTGAAACTTAAATCAACTACAAATGGCATCAAATCGCCATGTTCAATCTTAATTGTTCGGAGGGTATATTCCACTATCCTAAGCTGTGGATCTGATAGATTTTAGGATCCAACTACATTCCATTATAATACAACATGGGATATAGTGTTGGTTGTACATCTCATTGTATCACAAGATATCTCGATGTTTTCCCATCACCCGCACACCAAAATTATATCCCCATGATATCCCATAGTTAATTCCATGTAACATCCCATATGACAACGTGATATCCCAATCATCTCCCATATTCCCATGATATCAGATGATATCCCATAGTTTTTCCGAGGAACCATCTCTAGCATGCTCCAAGCAAGTGCCATCGCTGAAGCTTTTCATCATCTTCACCTGAGTTCTCCAACGCGAATCGCGGAACTGTGGAACTGGATGATGGGAACACCAAACCGGGAAACCATGGTATTTCAAGGTAAAACCAATGTTTTCCGGGAGTTTTCCCTGAAATCAATCGACAGTTATGACAGGAGACGGAATAAATATCGCCTGAATTAGGACAGGATTTTTTTCTTGCTGGCCACCAGGTTTATACACCGGGAAAACTGGGCAGCAATTAGAGGATAAAATATGGCATATTATGGCTACCATTTAGCTATAATTGGCTGGCGCAACCGGAACTTCCATGCCCCCATCACTTCCTTCTCAACTACATAATATGTCACCCTATAACGAAGATAAATGGAACTCAATCTTCAGAAAAACTGGTCCACAAGAATGACCCCAACTAAAATTCACCAACCCTTCAACCACCCATCGGCCTGGTGATTCCGAATCAGTTGATCCTTCTGTTCGATCAGCAGCTTGCTGCGACTGCGAATCTTTTTCGCCTCTGCGAAGGATAGGACGGTCTGTTCCTTCAATGCCTGCAAGGGTCGACTTGGGACAGGTCAACTGATGAGGTCGCACCTTGAGCTAATCCTGCAGCCGTTTATGGGCCAAATCACCAGTTGGAATAGGACAATCATCGATACATGGCATGCAGCAACCTCCAACCCCTGAAGCCTAGTGAAGAAATGAACTCAGCAATCTGCGACTTTCAACGGAGTGGTGTTCATCTTCTCCCCTTCGCCACTGGTCAACCGGGGGTTACCATCTCCACTTTTTTCAAGCATGCAAAATGTCAAGTAACCCTCGGCCATCCTAGCCCTTGCCGCCTCAAAACTCATCATCTCCGCGGAATGTGTTTGGATTCCGCCTCTGACGGCATTCTTCTGAAGAAGTTCGCTACCGCGTGCGGCACACTCCGGAAGGGAGGGGTTCTCAGCACAAGATGCTGAAACGGCGGTAAAGAGAGCGAAAGTTGTCACGCCTCGCAACATCTCTGGAACGAGGTGACTTGAGCAAGACTAAGCGGTTAAGCGGAAAAGCTAACGGCTTGAGCCAAAGGAGGATCACCAATAATCAAGTTGCGCTTCAGGATAAGTCAGCCCGGGAGCGGGACGTAGCGAAGCGACATCTGTAGTGCAATTGTGTGTGCAGAGGTGGCGCAATACGCCACAGAATTCATCAGAATTCCATTGTTTACCCCAAGGTTAACTAACATAGATGTGAACCCGTGGTTTAAACAGGAAAATGATCTACAAATGGTGTGTTTTCATGTGTTTTCCACATCTATGTTTGTTTACAGGAGAGTAATTTGCCATCCAACGATTTCGCAAGACCTGCGTGCCATGCACTCAAGCGATTCCCAAAGCAACATGCTTGGCTCTTTGCCTGACAAAGCGGGCCACTTCGGAATTTGGGTCATGACCCTGCGCAATACTGAGCCCCACTTGTGTATCAGAGATACCGTCCAATGACTTACTGGAAACGAGTGATATAATATAAACCATCCACAACTGGAGGTTTATGATAGTTTATGATTAGTGATCAAACATGGCAATGTAAAATCCCCCCTTTTATCATCTTTTTATCATCATTTGTAGATGCGTAGATGATGTGCCCTGAAAAAGACGTCCATTTAGACGGGATGAATCGAGCTGTGGCACAACGGCTGAGCCGCTGCAGCAGCTGCCGCTTCTCATCCGCCATGGCCGTCCGAGGATGGCCACGAAGCTTGGCTGCGAAAAATGGCCACGGAACAGTCGTTCTTGATGTCCACTCTTGGAATGGAACTCATCTTGAATGTTGTCCAATGTTTTCCGATGTTTCCCACACAAGATCCTATCACGCTATTTTCCTCATGGCTTCAGGCGCCTTTTCGGGCAAAATGTCTGCAGAATCACTTTGTGATCTGATTCCTCCCAGCCCCGTGGTCTGGGGGAGACCTAGCAACTACGGCTTTGGCGAGGTGGCGCACTTGGGGGAATGTCATTATAACTATTTGATCTCTGACAATGGACCTCGAAGATCACACTGCATGACATGTGATGATGTATGATTTCTGACTCGCAATCTCAGAAGCGCATGCCATCTGGCCTTAATCGAATAGCGACGACCCCAAAAGGTCGTTATCACCTAACATTGACCCAGCGAAGGTCAACTACAGTGACTACAGTACTTCTAAAGATACAAACGTCTCACTGTGGGGAAATGCAACGAACCTGGCTCACGGCCCGGAGACATCAGAGTTGCCACTGCACCTAATTACTTCAGCATCTGCAGACGCTTGTGCACTCCCAGACAGGTCCGGCCATTCCCACAACATCTCCGGTGGAAAGCCACCAACTGCACCTAACCGCGGTTGTTTCGGTCAGCTGGTTGCTCTCACCTCAGAATTCAATCAAGAAATGCAATTCTCCGAAACAAGAGGGTAAAGCCAACATTGAATAGCGAATGGCACAAGAGCCAAGGCAGAACGCAACAGCTCAAACTCGGAGACCATTTCTGCCACCGTCAAGTTCGGTCAGTTGCACTTCCATCAAACTCGGTCAGGGTTCACACAGCTGTGGCCCTGACCTCTGTCCGACGCCGACATGGACAGGGCCAGAGCTGCCTTAAGTTCTGGATCTTCAGCTTCCTGCAGCTCTCAACGGGTTGGAAGTCTGGACTGTTGCATATTTGCTAACAAGACCTTGCCGCAATGAAATCATACAACTCCCAAAAAGGATTTGGGATGATGTGACAGCGGTTAAGATCAAGCTCCTGAAACGGTTTCTGCAGTGGATATGCTGCTGATGAATGCTGTTGATCAACGCGCACACTTTGCTTCGATAAATTGAATGGAAACTGTTCAGTTCAAAGGCGTGGGAACCAGTCGGCGACGGTCAGCTTAACCACTTGCCAAACGACAGGAAAACAACGGTGCATCTAAACCGGTGATTCCAGAGCCAGAACTGCCGACATTCATCATGTCAAAGTGGTTTTATATGTTCTTCTGAATCTGGCCGTATAGCCGACAAAAGAAGATCTTGCTTAAGAGTAGAGAATTGCGCACTTTCATGGCGGAAGCCTTAATTGCGCCATGATGTCAGAAGTGAGCCAAACTATGCGGCCGTGCAGTCCTCCACGTGTTCCAACGAAAGAGCCAATCCTCCTTGCCACTTTGCATGTTCGACTCTGTGCGATCATCTCTAGAGCTGCCCACAATAAAGTTAGTTCTTTCAATTCTTACTAAAACATGCCAAAAAAAGCGCCAAATTATGGACTGTGAGAGGTCGCAGAATGCTTTCATCGCGGCCGGTGGATCGTGCTGCAAGACTGAGAGGACAGGAAAGGAACGGAGAATATCTGGAAACATCTCTGGCCTCTGAAAGCGTTCTGAAATGACCCCTTAGATGAACAAGTGTCAGACGTTGCACACACTTCCTGATTGCCGGCCCAGACTTAGCATGACTTAGCAGTTCTGCCCAATTGTTCAATTTTACTGACAATCTCCCCGGCTGTGGCTCCTCAAAAAATCTTCAGATGGCTTCCAGGTTCCAGCAGGTCTGGATCTTCTTCCTAGGAAAAGTGAGAAAGAAACTTCAATACAACCTCTGCATCATGGTTCGATGACAAACAGCCCTCAGCATGGCGGCCCAAAGCCCCTCAGCGCTGAGCGCCTCACCACTGCAGCCCTGCACGCATGCGCCATCGTCGCCTCCGGCTGTGCCTGGTGGTGCCGAGTTTGTTCTGCATCGGGGCTGTCGTGTTGCGCAAAGATGTTCAAAGCGTGCTCCGCCAACTCCTTTGCTCGGCCAAGGTTTCCCAGAGAGCCATGAGCTACGCAGAGATTGTACACAGTAATCGCTACTTTTGGATGTTCTTTCCCGTAGTGCTGCTCCTCGATTATCAGGGCACGCTCGAGCAGGTCCTTCTGCTGGCTGTAGTCGCCCAGGTATCCATGCGCATCCCTCAAATTATTCAAAGTCCTGGCTACTTCCAGATGTTCTTTCCCGTAGTGCTGCTCCTTGATTGTCAGGGCACGCTCGAGCAGGTCCTTCTGCTGGCTGTAGTCGCCCAGGTCTCCATGCGCATTGCCCAAATTTACCAAAGTCCTGGCTACTTCCAGATGTTCTTTCCCGTAGTGCTGCTCCTTGATTATCAGGGCACGCTCGAGCAGGTCCTTCTTCTGGCTGTGGTTGCCCAGGTCTCCATGCGCATTGCCCAAATTTGCCAAAGTCCTGGCTACTTCCAGATGTTCTTTCCCGTAGTGCTGCTCCTTGATTGTCAGGGCACGCTCGAGCAGGTCCTTCTTCTGCCTGTAGTCGCCCAGGTCTCCATGCGCATTGCCCAAATTTGCCAAAGTCGTGGCTACTTCCGGATGATCTTTCCCGTAGTGCTGCTCCAGGATTATCAGGGCACGCTCGAGCAGGTCCTTCTTCTGCCTGTAGTCGCCCAGGTCTCCATGCGCATTGCCCAAATTTGCCAAAGTCGTGGCTACTTCCGGATGATCTTTCCCGTAGTGCTGCTCCTCTATTATCAGGGCACGCTCGAGCAGGTCCTTCTTCTGGCTGTGGTTGCCCAGGTCTCCATGCGCATTGCCCAAATTATTCAAAGTCCTGGCTACTTCCGGATGATCTTTCCCGTAGTGCTGCTCCTCTATTATCAGGGCACGCTCGAGCAGGTCCTTCTGCTGGCTGTAGTCGCCCAGGTCTCCATGCGCACTGCCCAAATTTGCCAAAGTCCTGGCTACTTCCGGATGATCTTTCCCGTAGTGCTGCTCCAGGATTATCAGGGCACGCTCGAGCAGGTCCTTCTGCTGGCTGTAGTTGCCCAGGTCTCCATGCGCATTGCCCAAATTTGCCAAAGTCCCGGCTACTTCCGGATGATCTTTCCTGTAGTGCTGCTCCAGGATTATCAGGGCACGCTCGAGCAGGTCCTTCTGCTGGCTGTAGTTGCCCAGGTATCCATGCGCACTGCCCAAATTTGCCAAAGTCCTGGCTACTTGCGGATGATCTTTCCCGTAGTGCTGCTCCAGGATTATCAGGGCACGCTCGAGCAGGTCCTTCTTCTGGCTGTAGTTGCCCAGGTCTCCATGCGCATTGCCCAAATTTGCCAAAGTCCCGGCTACTTCCGGATGATCTTTCCCGTAGTGCTGCTCCAGGATTATCAGGGCACGCTCGAGCAGGTCCTTCTTCTGCCTGCAGTCGCCCAGGTCTCCATGCGCATTGCCCAAATTTGCCAAAGCCCTGGCTACTTCCAGCTGTTCTTTCCTGTGGTGCTGCTCCAGGATTATCAGGGCACGCTCGAGCAGGTCCTTCTGCTGGCTGTAGTCGCCCAGGTCTCCATGCGCATTGCCCAAATTTGCCAAAGTCCTGGCTACTTCCAGATGTTCTTTCCCGTAGTGCTGCTCCTTGATTATCAGGGCACGCTCGAGCAGGTCCTTCTTCTGGCTGTAGTCGCCCAGGTCTCCATGCGCAGTGCCCAGATTTGCCAAAGTCACTGCTACACTTGGATGTGCTTGGCCGAAATTCTCGATTTTTGTTTCCAACAAAGCCGTTCCAATGTGTTGGGCCCTGGCTACCATTCCAGTTTGGAGGTAAACCGTAATGAGTTTATCTGCACTCGACATGGTGTTTGCACTTTTCTCCCCGAAAGTGTTTGTGGCGAAGTTGTAAGCCAGCTGCCGAAATGGCAGCTCGCACCACGCCTGGTGTTCCTCTTCCTCTGCAGTCTCGGCCATCTTCTCAAGTTGCATGAAGGTGCCTTGCATTGTGGGATCTTCTGCATCCAAGTTGCCCTGGAAGGTGCGGCCCAAAGCCTCTCCGAAGAGTTGCCTGCAAAGCGCAGCATCTTCCATCAGCTCTTCCCATTTGACGATTCTGCCATGTGACTCGTCACCGCTGGGCACATAGACGTGCACAAGCTCGGGTTGTCGCACGTATCCAAACTCCCACCGGCAGGCTTTCGACCTCAACGTGACATATATACAGCATCTGCTATACACATCTGAACCCTGTCAGAACCTGAATATTTCTCATCTTCACAAGAAAGTACTAGTAGATTTCGCAATATTTGAATCTGATTTCACAATGTTTGGGTCCTACACATGTAGTTTCTTCTGTCGGCAAATGAAACTTGAGAGGGGGAACACAAAAGGTAGGTGAGCAAGAAAGGAACCGAAGAAAAAAGAAAGGAGAGAGGGCAAGGAAAAAAACATGAAGTGGAGTCTGGTAAAAGCGACGCGGCCATTTTCTCTGTAAAAATATAAAGTGGAGTCTGGTAAAAGCGACGGAAAGGCTTCGGCGGTGTGGTTGGGGTTGGCGGTGGTTGTGGTGTTGGTGTTGTTGGTGTTGTTAATGCTGGTGTTGTTGGTGTTGGTGGTGTTGTTGGTATTGTTGGTGTTGCTGGTGTGGTTGGGTTTGTTGGTGGTGTTGGTGTTGTTGGTCGTGTTGTTGGTGTTGGTGTTGTT
>CAMXCT020001236.1:0-10601 GCA_947184155.2 Cladocopium goreaui
CAGACGCTTTTACACACAAAGCTTTTACCCACAGAAGCTTTTACACACAGAAGCTTTTACCCACAGAAGCTTTTACACACAGAAGCTTTTACATACAGAAGCTTTTACACACAGAAGCTTTTACATACAGAAGCTTTTACACACAGACGCTTCTACACAGACACTTTTACACACAGAAGCCTTTACACACAGGAGCTGCTTTTACATACAAACGCTTGTACACACAGAAGCTTTTACACATAGACGCTTTTAGACACAGGCACTTGTACACACAAACACTTTTACACAAACACTTTTACACACAGACGCTTTTACACGCAGACGCTTTTACACACAGAAGCCTTTACACACAGACACTTTTACACACAGACGGTTTTACATACAAAGACTTTTACGCAGAAACACACATGACAGAGATGACCGGATAACAAACATGCCAAACAATCAATGGGGCAAGAAATCAAAACATGTAAGCCAGGCCTGAAACATGACAGGGGTGACCGGAAAATAAGCATGCGAAACAACCTCATTAATCCATTCATATCTCTTTGGGGGCAAAATTAAACATGCCTACTAAACATGCCAAACAAACAAGTCAGGATTTCTTAACACTCGCCGGCAAGACCTGCGCATGACAGAGATGACCGGATAACAAACATGCCAAACAATCAATGGGGCAAGAAATCAAAACATGTAAGCCAGGCCTGAAACATGACAGGGGTGACCGGAAAATAAGCATGCGAAACAACCTCATTAATCCATTCATATCTCTTTGGGGGTAAAATTAAACATGCCTACTAAACATGCCAAACAAACAAGTCAGGATTTCTTAACACTCGCCGGCAAGACCTGCACATGACAGAGATGACCGGATAACAAACATGCCAAACAATCAATGGGGCAAGAAATCAAAACATGTAAGCCAGGCCTGAAACATGACAGGGGTGACCGGAAAATAAGCATGCGAAACCATAAACAAGTCAAGCAAACATGCACACATCTGCGCGAAAGAAGATCTGGACACAAACCCTTTTTACATACAGACACTTCTACACAGATGCACTTCTACACGGAAACACTTTTACACACAAACATCTTTACACAGAAACACTCTTACACACAAACCCTTTTACAAAGAGACACTTTTACACACAAAAGCTTTGACACACAATTGCTTTTACTCAGATGCACTTGTACACACAAACACTTTTACACACAAACATCTTTACACCAAAACACTCCAACAAACTTTACACACAAAGACTTTTACACACAGAAGGTTTTACACACAACACTTTTACACAGATGCACTCGTACACACAAACACTTTTACACACAAACATCTCTACACAGAAACGCTCGTACACATAAACCTCTTTGCGTGCGAGAAAGTTACTCCAGCACACGAAAAATCGCAATTTTACCTCCGTTTTTGCCGATCGACCCTCATTTCGCGCGAAAGGGTTGCTCCGGCACACGAAAAATCGCAATTTTACCTCAGGTTTTGCTACACAGATGCACTTCTACACGGAAACACTTTTACACACAAACATCTTTACACAGAAACACTCTTACACACAAACCCTTTTACAAAGAGACACTTTTACACACAAAAGCTTTGACACACAATTGCTTTTACTCAGATGCACTTGTACACACAAACACTTTTACACACAAACACCTTTACACCGAAACACTCCAACACACAAACACGTTTACACACAAACACGTTTTACACACAGAAGCTTTTACACACAATCACGTTTAAACAGATGGAATTTTACATACAATCACTTATACACACCAACATCTTTACACTGAAACACTCGTACACACAAACCCGTTTACACACAAAGACTTTTACACACAGAAGGTTTTACACACAACACTTTTACACAGATGCACTTGTACACACAAACACTTTTACACACAAACATCTCTACACAGAAACGCTCGTACACATAAACCTCTTTGCGTGCGAGAAAGTTACTCCAGCACACGAAAAATCGCAATTTTACCTCCGTTTTTGCCGATCGACCCTCATTTCGCGCGAAAGGGTTGCTCCGGCACAGGTAAAATCGCAATTTTACCTCAGTTTTTGCCGATCGACCATCATTTCGTGCAAAAGGGTTGCTCCGGCACAGGTAAAATCGCAATTTTACTTCAGTTTTTGCCGATCGACCATCATTTCGTGCGAAAAGGTTGCTCCGGCACAGGTAAAATCGCAATTTTTCCTCAGTTTTTGCCGATCGACCCTCATTTCGTGCGAAAGGGTTGCTCCGGCACAAGTAAAATCGCAATTTTACCGCAGTTTTTGCCGATCGACCCTCATTTCGTGCGAAAGGGTTGCTCCAGCACAAGTAAAATCGCAATTTTACCTCAGTTTTTGCCGATCGACCCTCATTTCGTGCGAAAGGGTTGCTCCGGGACAAGTCAAATCGCAATTTTACCTCAGTTTTTGCCGATCGACCCTCATTTCGTGCGAAAGGTTGCTCCCGGCACAGTTTTGCCGATCGACCTTCATTTCGTGTGAAAGGGTTGCTCCGGGGCAAGTAAAATCGCAGTTTTACCTCAGTTTTTGCCGATCGACCCTCATTTCGTGCGAAAGGGTTGCTCCGGGGCAAGTCAAATCGCAATTTTACCTCAGTTTTTGCCGATCGACCCTCGTTTCGTGCGAAAGGGTTGCGTTTCGTGCCGTCTCGTTGGCACTGCCCTTGCCCCCGCCTTCAGAAGAGAAATAGAAAAGAAGGAGAGGGCAAGAGGGGCAAGAGGGCAAGAGGGCAAGAGGAGAAGATGTGAGATGAGAAGATGAGAAGATGTGAGAAGATGTGAGAAGATGTGAGAAGATGTGAGAAGATGTGAGAAGATGTGAGAAGATGTGAGAAGATGTGAGAAGATGTGAGAAGATATGAGAAGATATGAGAAGATATGAGAAGATATGAGAAGATATGAGAAGATATGTGAAGATGTGAAGATGTGAAGATGTGAGAAGATGAGAAGATGAGAAGATGAGGAGAAGATGGGAGGATGAGAAGATGTGAAGATCAGAGGATGTGAAGATCAGAGGATGTGAAGATGAGAGGATGTGAAGATGAGAGGATGTGAAGATGAGAGGATGTGAAGATGAGAAGATGTGAAGATGAGAGGATGTGAAGATGAGAGGATATGAGAAGATGTGAAGATGAGAGGATGTGAAGATGAGAGGATGTGAAGATGAGAGGATGTGAAGATGTGAAGATGAGAAGATGTGAAGATGAGAGGATGTGAAGATGAGAAGATGTGAAGATGAGCAGATGTGAAGATGAGCAGATGTGAAGATGAGAAGGTGTGAAGATGAGAAGATGAGATACAGACCCCCACTATTGGAAGAACCCTGCGCTCAGACGCTCTCGGGAAAAACGCCTCTGTATAAATGTGTTCCTGTGTGGGAACCATCTCTGCGTAAGAGTATTTATGTAAAAAAAAAATCTTCTGCGTGTAAAGGCTACTTTGTGTCAAAAGAATCCCCGTGTGAAAGCACATGTACTAATGTGTAAAAGCATTCCGGTGTAAAAACATCCCTGTGTAAAGGCATCTGTGTGTAGAAATACCTGGGCATCTGTGTTTAAAAGCTCTTGAGTGTAAAAGCATCCCTGTGTACAAGCACCTGTGCATAAAGGCATTTGTGCGTAAAAGCACCAAGTTTGTGTAAAAACATGTCTTTGCGACAAGCATCTCTATGTAAAAGCACTCATGTGTGAAGGCATCCATGCGTGCAAGCATCCTCTGTGCAAAAACCATAAATGTAAAGGGTGAAAACGGTTCCTTCTCTTGAATGGAAGGGCCAGAACCCAAAGGCTAAACAAATCAGCGTGCAATATTTTGCTCCCTTGGTGTTAGAATCTCTAGGCTGCGTAGTATTTGCGCAAAATTGCTCGGTATTTGCAGCATTTTGATGCGCTTTGCGCGGAGCTAACATCTGCAAATTGCATCACGTTTGCAGGATCTGGAATGATATCTGAAAAGCGCATTGTGATTTTACAGCGCTCAGAGGCTCAGAAGCAAAAATCTGCACACCTGTAAAATGCTTGCAGCATGTCGAAACCAAAAGATCACCTGCACAGCACGCATACCGGGGCAAAATTTAGCGCATCACATGGTTTTTGCCGTATTTTGCAACTATCACTTGTAAACCGCATGGCGCTTGCAGCATTTTGAAATGGCATCTGTAAATTGGATTCTATTTTGCGGCTTTCTGAAGATCAAAGCTGCAAGTGGAATGGTATTTGCAACATGTTGAAATTATCATCTGCACAGTGCACATTTATTTCACATAGTTGCATGGTGTTTGCAGCGTGTTGTGGCTAAAATCTGTACAATAAACTGCACCGTGTTCGCCACATTTTGAAAGGAGCACTTGTAAACTGCGTGGGACTTGCAGCTCTTTGAAAGTAGCATGTCTAAATTGGAAGGTGCAGGCAACATTTTTGAGCTAAGCCTTTGTTTCTTTCTTCCTGTCGTCCTTCCTTCCTTCCCTCGCTCCTTCCTTCTTTCCCCGAAATTATGTTCTTCCTTACTGTTTGTTTTTAATGCTAATACTTGTCTTTTTGATATATGTGCGCGAGAGTCTCGGTGCAAGCATAGCATGCAGTAACTACATCAAGTCCTCCAGTGAGGTAAGCAACCCACGGCCGTGGTTGCTGCATGGCTTCAAGGAACATTCGCTATTTAGTTGCTTTCGTAGAAGCATCATAGTAAGTACGTTGTTCCTAACAAGCACTAACATCATCTAACATCCACCCCACCGCCTCAACCCAAACCTGCAAACGCAATGTCGTCGTCAACGTCATCGTCACCGTTGCCATCACCGTCACCATCACCACCACCATCACCACAACCATCATCATCCAAGGCACCACCGAAACGCTACCGAGACACCACTGAGACACCACCGAGATGCCACCGAGACACGACCGAGACACCATCGAGATGCCACCGACACACCACCGAGGGATCACCGAAACACCACCGCCGTGAACCCGAAGGCGACCCCTCCGCCTTTAGAGTTAACAACTCCAAGCTATCGCTATTGTTGAAAAACATGGCTGGCTCACAGCGTTGCCTGTGAAAAAGCAACTAGCAAAAGCATCAATCAGTGAAAGCAATACACCACCGCAAAACGCGAGCATGGCGCCTGCAAGACACGACCGAGAGACCGGCGAGAGACCAGAGAGAGACCAGCGAGAGACCAGCAAGAACCCAGCAAGAGACCAGCAAGAGACCCGCAAGAGATCAGCAAGAAACCAGGAAGAAACAAGCAAGAGACCAGCAACAATCCAGCAAGAGACTATAGCGAGAGACCAGCGAGAAATTACCCAGAAAGCAGCAAGAGACCAGAGAGACACCTCCCGGACACCATCAAGACACCACCGAGACACCACCAAATTACCACCAAGACACGACCGAAAAACCACCAAGAAACTACCAAGAAACCACCGGGACACCATGGAGACACCACCGAGAAAACACCAAGACACCGCCAAGGCCGCCAAGACACAACCGAAAAACCACCCAGAAACCACCAAGAAACAACCGAGACACCACCGACACACCACCGAAACACCACCGTGACACCACTGAGAAACCACCATGACACGACCGAGACACCACCGAGTCACCACCGAGACATCACTGAGAAAACACTGAGGCACCACCGAGAAACCGCCAAGACACGACCGAAAAACCACCCAGAAACCACCAAGAAACCACCAAGAAACCACCGAGACACCACCAAGACACGACCGAAAAACTACCCAGAAACCACCAAGAAACCACCGAGACACCACCATGACACGACCGAAAAGCCACCAAGAAACCAAGACACAACCGAAAAACCACCCAGAAACCACCAAGAAACAACCGAGACACCACCGACACACCGCCGAGACACCACCAAAGTACCACCAAGACACAACGGAAAGACCAACAAGAAATTACCAAGAAACTACCAAGAAACCACCGGGACACCACCGAGAAAACACCAAGACACGACGGAAAAATCACCAAGAAACCACCAAGAAACCACCGAGACACCACCAAGACACGACCGAAAAAGTACCAAGAAACCACCGAGACACCACCAACACACCACCAAAGTACCACCGGACACCGGGACACCGGGACGCACTCCGCCCAGGCCGGCCGCCGTGAACCCGACGGCGCCCATCCGCCTGTAGAGTTAACAACCCCAAGCCATCGCTATTGGGGAAGTATTCAAACGTACTTTCATGATGTCTGGTGTGTCTGGTTGCCGAAGACATATCCAAAAACTGCTGACAGTTGCCAACCTGTCCACGTTTTTGCACAATCTGTTCTGGAGTGCCTCTTCACTGCTCCGCATTGCTCCAGCCTCGTGCCACTCCTGAACATCAGCGCACATCATGGCATATCATCGCACGTCGACACTGGGTCCACACTTCCTAGCATTTTTGCATTCTTGTTCTCTAAGGGTGTTGACAAAGTGCGATTCTCCGATCTTCCACTGATCAAATTTACCTTGTCCTCTGCTCTGCTCGTTGATTTTGACTGCTAGAAAGCCAGCGATATCAAAGCCGTTCCTCCAACTGATGCCTCAGGCCATCCTCCAAGTCCGTAAGCTCGCCACAGGGACCCAAAGGAGCACCCTGTAAGGCACCCAGTGGGGCACTGTGTGGGGCACCCTGGGCGCGGGCACTTCGGTCTACTAATTCGAAACAGACATGCGCTTGCGTGGGAGGTGAGGTCCCTGTCACCTTTCCCCTTGCTTTCATCTTTAATGGAACTTGAATGTCCTGGATTGTCCTGCGATATCCGACACAATCCAAGGACCCTACAACGAATCCTTTTTGAGCACAATCACCAGCATGAGGGCCTCCAACAGTATGAAGAAAGTTCTGTGCATTCACTGCATTCAGTGTGGTTTTACATGTCTTACCATGTTCTACGCTTGGGCTGTGAGATATGGCATCGATGGATAATTGCGACTGCTGCTACATAGAGGCAGTGTGCAAGAGGATGGCGTCACCATGGTGCCTCCAGGACCACGACACCGGGTACAGCAAGTTGCGAAGGATCCAAAGGCCGCCCTGCCTGGGAAGTTCGATGCAATTTGAAAAACTGCATCGGAAAGGAGAGTTGAACTCAGGGTGCTGTCGGCAATGCCTGGAGAACCTGTGACAACTCTGTGACACTGTGACACGCTGAAAAACCCCTTGTCAGCGGGACTGCCGGATCTGTTTGCAAAATTAAAAGATGCACTTGGATCCAAATTCCGGGTGCTCGCCAACAAATGATTTCCTGGCTGATCTTAGATCAACCAGTGCAGCGACTCGCAATTCAAGTTCTGCCACCTAGTGCTAAAGCGAGGGCTAGGACTTAAAGACTTAAAGAGAACATTCACAAAAACCGAAGCATATTGCAAGGAAAATTACCGGTAGTACCCGCACGAGGCAGGGCGGAAGCTGCCTTAGGGTTAGACTATAAGACTATTTTCATCAATAGAACTTGCATGCGCCGTGCGCCAGCCAGGCCCGTGCGTGTGTGCTTTGTGCGACAGCAATGCGCTGTTTCCAAATGTCGCACTTGACACTCCACACTTCACACTCTGCACTCTTCACACTTCACACTTCGCACTTACACTTCACACTCCACAATTCATCTCATCTCATCTCATATGACCTCTTCTCACCTCATCTCAGCTCTTCTCATCTCATCTCTTCTCATGTGTCATCCAAGTTCTTCTCAACTATTTTCATTTCATCTGAGTGTTGGTATCTGTTTCTCATCTCATCGAAGCTCTTCTTAACTCATCCCAGCTCTTGTGCACGTCGGAAAGCTGTTTACTGTCAGAGAGAAGTCTCTTGCACACAAAAGCCGTTGCACGCAGAAAGTTTTTGCACAGAGAATCTTTTGCACATAGAAGCTGTTGCACACAGATGCGTTTACACAGAGAAGCTTTTACAGAGAGAAGCTTTTACACACAGAGAAGCTTTTACACACAGCAAGCTTTTACGCAGAGAAGCTTTTACACATAGATAAGCTTTTGCGCAGAGAGAAGCTTTTACACACAGCAAGCTTTTACACAGAGAAGCTTTTACACACAGAGAAGCTTTTACACACAACAAGCTTTTACACACAACAAGCTTTTACACAGAGAAGCTTTTACACATAGCAAGCTTTTACACACAGCAAGCTTTTACACACAGAAAGCTTTTACAAACAACAGCTTTTACACATGGCAAGCGTTTACACGCAGCAATCTCTTACACTGAGAAGCTTTTACACACAGCAAGCTTTTACACATAGCACACTTTTTACACAGAGAAGCTTTTACACACAGCAAACTTTTACACAGAAAAGCTTCTGCACAGAGAAGCTGCTTTACGCAGAGAAGCTTTTACACAGAGAAGCCTTTAGAGACAGGCGCGTTTACACACGGAAGGTTTTACACTGAGAGCTTTTACACACAGAAGCTCTTACACACAGACCCTTTTACGTACTAGTTTGCGAAAAAACATGTCCCAGTACTACTTTGTACTACAACGCTTGCACAAAGAAATTTCCAGTACTACTTTGTACTACAAAGCTTGCACAAAGCACTTCCCAGTACTACTTTGTTTTCTACAAAGCTTGCACAAAGTACTTCCCAGTACTACCTTGTACTACAAACCTTGCACAAAACGCTCCCCAGTACTACTTTGCACTACGAAGCTTGCACAAAGTACTTCCCAGTAATACTTTGTACTACAAACCTTGCACAAGACACCCACCAGCACCAGTAGTACCGCAAAAGGCGGTGGCGGAAGTTTCAAAAATATGAAACCTATAGGATCCTATAGGAGAGGTTGGCTGTTGTAACTCGCGGATGGCAGGGCGAACCCACTGATGAACCGAAAGGTGGTTGGAGTTGTGTTTTCTGGAGCGGTTGCAGTGGTTGCAATTGATGATTTTGTGAACTTCAAAAAATATCAAGCCCTGTAAACAATGAAATCGTTGGAAATAAAGAAAACAAACTTAAAACAACAATGATTGCTACCAGATTATTTTTGTTTTTGAATTTATATTCATCTTCTATCTCGGAAAATATACACTTATTGAATTTCCCATGATTTCACGTGATTGTTTGCTTGATTACTGAATTCTAGTGCATTTTTTCTGTAGAGGTTCCATGGAGTTGTCATGGAGGTTACATACCAGTAAGCTAAATCAGCAAACCCAGCATGTAGCCAACATGAAACCTGCATGGAAACTACAGGAAACCTCCATGAAACCTGCATCAGTCAGAGTACAGGATAGGACCGCACTGGAATTTGCTTCCAGAAAAACTGTTTTTTCCTGTCTTGCTTTCATGTAGATTATACAGATAGAATAGATAGATAAGGTCAACTGGATAGATTAGGCATATTAGATAGATCAGATAGAAAAGGTAGACTAGGTAGATTAGATAGGTTAGATAGATTAATAGACAGACATGAATCGTTAGATTGGTTGGATTAGGTCAGCTTAGGTTAGATTGGATAGGATCAGAGAAGATTGGATTAGTTTGATAGACAGATAGACAAACAAATAAATAGATAGGTTATACAGATACGTTAGATTGGTTGATAGATAGATAGATAGATAGACAGACAGGCAAACAAACAAATAGATAGATTGGATATATCAGATAAGTAAATAGATGGACAGACAGACAAACAAACAGATAGACAGATAGATACATAGAAAGATAGATTACATTAGATTAGTTAACAAAAAACAAAACAAATAAAACAAATACAAAACACAAAAACAAAACAAACTCCTTGTTTTAATCTATTTTGCACATAACTCTGGTTTCCCAGGCTTCCAAACCACCAACCCAAACCGCCATATAAGTATAGCCTGAGTTGTAGTTGTGGTGTGGTGTAATTAGTGTAGTGTACTGTAGTGCTGTGTACTGTAGCGTGGTATAGTGTAGTGTAGTCTAGTGTATTGTAGTGGAAAGTAGTGTAGTTGTAGTTGTTGCGTAGCGTCGTGTAGTGCAATGTAGTGATAGTTGCAGTTGTAGTGTAATGTAATGTAATTAATGTAGCGTAGTTTTGTGTAATGTAGTGTAGTTGTAGTTGTATTTCTATTTGTCGCTGAAAATACTGCAGTTTATTTAGCGCATTGTAGTGTACTGTAGTGTAGCTGCAATTGTAGTTGTAGCTGTGGTGGTGGTGGTAGTAGTGGTAGTAGTGGTAGTAGTGGTAGTAGTGGTAGTAGTGGTAGTAGTGGTAGTAGTGGTAGTAGTGGTAGTAGTGGTAGTAGTGGTAGTAGTGGTAGTAGTGGTAGTAGTGGTAGTAGTGGTAGTAGTGGTAGTGGTGGTAGTAGTGGTAGTAGTGGTAGTAGTGGTAGTAGTGGTAGTAGTGGTAGTAGTGGTAGTAGTGGTAGTAGTGGTAGTAGTGGTAGTGGTGGTAGTGGTGGTAGTGGTGGTAGTAGTGGTAGTAGTGGTAGTAGTGTGGTAGTAGTGGTGGTAGTGGTAACAGTGGTAGTAGTGGTAGTAGTGGTAGTAGTGGTGGTAGTGGTAGTAGTGGTAGTAGTTAGTGGTGTGGTAGTAGTGGTAG